>JAUESE010082779.1:0-13486 GCA_032274725.1 Malacoctenus triangulatus | reverse complement strand
ACACACACACACACACACACACACACACACACACACACACACACACACACACACACACACACACACACACAGCCACTGACCAAGCAATAAACCGAGCATCAGTCCAAACATAACCTGCAGCCTCGGTCCAGACCACCGCGCAGCCTCCTGGCATCTGGCTAATCTGGGGAGATTTGAGGGAAGTCGACGTAAACGCCGTTCCTTTCTTGTAATGACAGACAAAGTGATATACGATTACATATCGCACAACGCAGAGGACCACCACATGATTGAGCTGTGGACACCAACACCAAATATAGACACATAATGACAAAGGAGCAGAGGATGCGTGAACCAGAGAGTCAAAGAAAGTTTGGAAACAACTGGAAGTCTGGTGCTAATGTGTGAGCAAACAGTAAGTGAAGCAGAGAGGTTACAGAGAAACCACAGCCAGCAAACTGTTTCACAGAACACACATTACAACACTGTGTCCTCACCCTCAGTCATTCAGAACAATTCAGCTTTGTTGTTCTACTTGATGATAAATAACGTCTGCATGGTGGCATGGTGCATGCATTTGTGGGATGAGCATCAAAAAAGACAAAACACAGGTCTGAAGGGAAAGTCTGGCACCACAACAAACACTCTGAAGCACAGACCACATACACAACAGACACCACCCGTGTCCTCGGACTAATCCTATGAGAGTAATGCTATGAAAACACACACTTCCACACACTGCCACACACACACACGCTAATCTGTCCACCCTAACCTAATAACACCACTGACTTGACCAGCATCAGGGACTTCAGGGGGGTCCGAGCCCCCAAACTTCTCTGGCAGATATTCCAAATCTCACCGAACACGCACACACGTACACACACGTACACACCCACACACGAAAGTCCCCTTGAAAACAGAGGGGGAGGCAGCGACTGCTTCCTATTAGTGTTTAATTAAGTTAAAAGAGCTCTCTCCACCTCTGTCACTCCGCAGCAATAACTCAATTGAAGTCGTTTTTCCTTTCATGGCTCAGAGCTGGCGTTCCTGCAGTCTGGGATCACTGGCCATAAAAAGCAGATTGTGCCATCGCTGCTGTGGCCACGACAGCCCCACAGCCGCCTCCGGCCGTCGCCGACATCTCACTGGTGATTAACTCAATAAAACCGATACGCGGATATCTACCCTTCTCGCTTTGTCTTCCCAGCTGTCTGTTCTTTTTTTATAATACCTGCCCTCTCTCTCTCTCTCTCTCTCTCTCTCTCTCTCTCTCTCCTCGGCCACCTCTTCTCTGGCAGCGTCGTTTTGCTCTGTGCGGTTCAGGTTTTGCCCTCGGGCCCGAAGTAAAGCCGTGCTCCAGCCAAGACAAGCAGGCCGGACTCTTTCATCTCCAGGCTCAGTGCTGGATGAAGCAGGGACCCTTTTCGTGGATCTGATGTTCTGTGCTGACCGTCAGAGCTGTAGCACACAGAAAAATATACAGCAGGACTTGGTGGAGATTATCACATATGTCACAGTCATCGTCAGATTTCCAGGAGTCAGCAAAGAATGAGTGTAATAAAGGAGGTTTAGTGTTTATCTAAAGATGTACGAGACACTTGTAACACATATCTTTTGTTTTTATGTGCGCACAAAATTAGCTGAGGTGGTATTTTTCCAAAAAGTAGCAGAATTGCTGAAAATGGTGAAAAAAATTCAAAGTAAGGGACTTTTTTACTTTTCTTTTATCAACTTAAGAAATCGTTGTTTTCTAAAGTCTTCACGCAGGCCAAAAATCTGACTTTCTTCCTCACCTGATTCCATTCAGGTTGATTAAGTTCGGTTTTGTTCAGTTTGGGAAACAGAAAGTTTGTCCTCTGACTTCACTCGCTGGCCAATCAGTGGCCTACGCTCTGATGATGTCACGTTTCCAGCTCGACTCAGCTCACCTGGACACTGGGACACTGGATGACTGGGGCATCAACTTAAAGATGGATGGCTGCTGGTGTCTGTACTCTCCTGCATGTGAAGCTGAGGATAAACCAGACGATGTTTGTCTAGAAAAAAAAGAAAATCAAACAACAACAAATTAGTTTCTAATTTGCATCTGTGACCTTTGACTTTTCAAGGTCATTTTTTTCAGTGTTGTGGCTGCAAAATTTTTTGGAAGTCAAAGTATTTTGTCACTAGATTACAGAAATGCAGTGACTTCCAGCTTTTTTCAACAGATAAATGTTTAACTTTAAAGAGACTTCAGGTTTTTTGGGCTCGTTTCAAAACGTCTCTTTTCCCACCCGATGACAACATGTTGTACAAATAAGTAAACTACCGGCTCGTGCTTTGAGAGTCTCTGGGTCTCTCGCTTGTCAGCGTGAGAATTACAGGTTAAACTAAATCAACTTTTTTCCCGTTCAAACAGCATCGCCTAAACTTCCATCCTCACCCCCGTGTTTTTCAACCTCCTCTTCCTCCATTACTTCCTGTCTTTTTCACCACCTTTCCACTTCTCTTTCCTCCCTCATCATTTAAGCCCCCACGTACACACACACACACACACACACACACACACTCCCGAGCTGCCTCCGCTCCCTCTCTCCTCCTTCTCCGCAGTGACACATCTCTTCTTAACACCTTCATAAATTACTGATAACCTCTCTTTTTGGCGGTAAATAAACACGGCTAAATCTCGCCTCGGCAGGCTGCCGCTGCGGTTCCGATCGGATGACAGGGAGGGCCAGAAAAACAGATGAGATCTCTTTGAAAAATCCTCCTCTTTCCACGCTTGTTTTATCAGCCGGGCGAAGGCTTTTCAGCTGCTGCAGAGATAAGATAAGCCGCATGTGTGCGCGATCACGAGATAGGAGGACCAGGGTGCACTTCTTCTCAAAGTTGGCCCAAACTTTCTCATGTATTTTCACTTTACTCCTCTACATTTGTCATTATCTGACTCTAAGCCCATGTCCAATTATTAAACACCTACGGCAGGGGTTTTCAACCTCTCTCGAGTAACATTTTATCTGGCCAAAGGGCTCGTGCACGGGTGATAAATTTTCCCCCGTGCTCGCAGTGACTCCCACGCTTCGATTACGCCGCCTTGGCAGCCCTCTTTATTTCATATCCCCAAATTACTGCGTTAAAGAAGGAGGACGAAAAAAAAAACCCTGTGAAGCTGTATAAATCCTTCATTCATCACGCTACTGTTAGAGTCTCGTGAAAGTCCCTGTTGATTCAAGCCTTCGGTATTTCATCCCTGGGTTACACACAGAAAAAAAAAAGCATCAGAATGAGCTGACGATGTTACTGCTGTGTGGAGGTTCGTGTTTGGGCTCAGATAAATCAAAGCTTCGGGAAATGGAGCCATTTCAGAGGACGGTGCTCCTGAATCCTGGACGCGCCGGGTGTTGAGTGGGTTTGGGACCTCGATCGGTCGGGTAGGAGGTGCTGGGGGGGGGCGCCGCGGCCTCGCAGTGGGTTCTCAGACTGGAGCTGTCTCATTCCTTGCCTGAATAGAATATAAATTTACACCCGGTGGGAGATTAAGCACCCGGATCGCATGAGAGCGTCGTGTGTCTGAATTGTAAAAATAAAGCGTGTGTGACGCCGCCGCTGCTTTCACTTCCTCCCATTGCACACTTGTGGCACATTTTTGCTGGGCCGGGTAAGAGTATCTGGTTCAGTGCCGCTGAAATGCCAGCAATGGATACATCCACGAGGCCAGGGCTTCACAAGTGGGCGAAAGGAGGGAGAGGAGCGAAGGGGAAGGAAGGTGAGAGACGGGGATGTCCAGTCCTAACGAGAGGCAGTAACTCATGTCAGAGAGGAGAGCTGTGAGTTATGACCTTTTAAGCCATGGTGGGGTTAAGTGTTTTCATTCCCAAACCAGCTGACACTCGACCTGAGGAGTGCGTGGACAGCTTGATGTGTCTCAGGCACAATTTATGACCGTGATCATTGTCTTTGTTATTTTTGCCCTCTGAACTTCTCTTTTACTGCATGACAACCTCCCACCTCATCGCCAATCCCCAGTCACTAATCCGTTCGCTCGATGCTCCATGATGAATCTATTTATTCAATAATTATTTTGCCAGAGAGGTTTTGGCAGCATTGGTTTGTTTGTCTGTCTGTTAGCAGGATGATTCAAAAAGTTCTCAGCGGAGGAAGTTTGCAGGATGGTTCAGGGAACGAGTGATTCAGTTTTGGAGGTGATTCAACAACATTTCTGTGGCGCGTCATGAAATTGGCCTCTTTAAAAGTGTGATCGAAGGAGGAAGGTTAGCAGGCATCCTGGAGGAGCTTTGTGCTGTCCGAGTGCTTCAAGCCCCAGCTTTGGTTTGTTGGGGTGGTTGTTCACGCTCACCAACACGATGAACTCACGTGTTTTGCTCATGAACGCAAATCTTTTCATATCAGCAGATCAGCGTCAGCCATTTGCACGGGCGAGACTTTTTTCCGTGAGAGGTCAATGTGGTGCCTCGTTCAGCTCCAAATTTCCATTTAAACAAACACGGTGACGGATGGTCGCGTGAGTTTTGTGTGAATCTGTTTCTCTTTGAGAGCATTTGGCGGTTTGCTGTCTGACACAAGTGGCCGAAACATCACTTCAAACCGTGAATATGAGTGTGAGGAAAAAACGTGACACTCGGAAGATTTACAGTCTTGTGGCTGGTTGTGTTTCCACTGTATGATGCATGAAGAGTTGGTGGATTGTATTCAACAGTAACTCCATTTTACAAACATTTTGTATGAAGCAGCCATCCGTCTTTTTTTTTATGACACATCACATAATTTGAGAGCTTCAGAATGAGAATTGGGACTGAGGAAGCCTGATTTCACCACCATGCAGCGATGTCTCAGTGAAGTCTGTGCCGTCCCGTTGGCTGAGGCCGAGCCGGCTTCCTTCCTTTAATAAAACAATCACATGACTGACTTGGAAAGTACATCACCCTCGTTTTGATGGTTTGTTTTCTTGTTGCTTCGCCTTTGACCCAGATCTTCACAGTTACGTCTCTCACATAACTAGCCACCTCTCACACTCTTCCTCTCCATCCGTCCAACTATCCATCCACCCCCCCCCCTCTCGCTCTCTCTCTCCACGTCTTTCTCTAAATCTCTCGCTCTCTGCGTCTCAGCAGGAGAGCGGAGATGCTGAGTGACGAGCTCGTAAATTTTGCCCCGGTGTGAAACAGAAGATGGCTTCCCAGGACGTCTGAGAGGTTTTTCATCACTGGAGCCTTTTTAGTGCCCTGCGTCGCCACATGTCACCAAACCCACGCCGCGCTACGTGTTTATATCACTGTGTTTGGAATCCAAAGCAGGAGAGCAACGGCTGACGAGTAGGAGATGAGGTGGACATTCGATGCAAATAAAAACAAACAGGTGACCGTGATTTTTTGTTTTTCTCAGGGTAATTAGATTTACATGCAGCCAATGCAAAGGTTTCGCCGACAGGGTGCCAACATATAAACACAATCCAGAGCTGACACCTCCTCTGCCGGGCTTTGTATAGCAGAATGACGCCGTCATTCCACAAATTCCTGGTGAGCCATCTGGTGTCAGATGGTCCAAGGCGTCCCCAAAGGAACGGAAAGGTGATCCCGTTCTGCCAGAAAAACATGGCGGCGCGATAAGGTTCCCCGGGACAGCTGTGCGTCTTAATCCCGCATCGGCGAATCAGAGTCCGTTATCTGATAGTACTGTTTAAATGACACAGTTTGTGTTAAGATGCATACAAATCAATTTTCGAACACACACGCGGTGCTGGATGGCCGCCGTCAAACTTGATGATTTGATTAGGCAACAGAAACTGGCAATGAGTTTTTGGCTGATTTTTTCTGTGCTTTGAAATTCAAATCAGGCTCAAAGAAGATAGCTGCAATCATGACAGGCTTATCACACCTGTTAGTCCAAGTCCGTTCAAGAGATGTTGCCCAAATCCACACTTAAATGAAAACAGCATATCCACGTAAGTTATCGGATCTGCAATTCAGCTACATACAGCTAGCATATTTGGAAACAGCTCCAAGAGTCTCAAATTGTCTGGCTGCACCTCTGCCTGGACACTGAATCACGTCCCGGTGGAGGCCTTTCTTCGTGTACGCACATATGAGGTCAGTTGTTGACTCTAAGATGTCTGTAGGTGTGAAAATCTGTTTGTGTGTGTGTGTGTGTCCTTGAGCGGCCACAATCGTTCCCAGAAGGTTTGAAGGTTCTCGCTTCATCAGCTTGTCGTGTCCTACATCGAGTTTAGTCTTCGCCTTTCTCTCTTTTCTCTGTTGCCGACTCTTCGAAATAACGTTGGAGAACAGGTGGCCTTCGCGCGGGACACATGCCGAAGGAGCTCAGAACAAATGGTTAAGAGCCAACATGGCAAATGTTTAAGTCTCTGCTTGGGATTTTTTTCTTTCTTTCACCATCATGAATGTAGATTTGGGAGTGGCAGGCAGGTGTGCAGCACAGTCATTAGTCTCACAAGTCCTCCAGAGGGGCTCAACACTTAGTCTGATTCACGAAGACACTCAAACACCCACTTAGCATTCGTGTATGCACGAGTAAAACACAGGCGGACGGAGAGGGAGAGTGTGGGAGCAGGCACGGGTGGAGGAATGTAAACAGACAACTACGGAGAACGGACACAAGGGCTGATAGACAGAAAGGAAATGCTGCCCGCCACCCTGGGGTGTCCGTGTCTCCGCACACACCACCAGATTTATGTGCCACTTGAGATGTGTGCAACAAAAACGGTCATAAAGAGACACGATGTTTACTGAGGTCACTGATGTCTGTACACATTTTCTCTTTTTTTTGTTTGATGACCTGCAGGTGGAGCAACAGCTACTGAACAGTAGCACGCAGGAACGACCTGTGGTGGTGCTACTTCTTGGAAGTTGACTGCAGCACTCTGCCACTGGAGGGCAAAGTGTCGCGATGTCGTCCATAATGGTTCTCAGCTTGGCTAAACTCCTCTTCTCACCCATGAGACATCTCCAGAACAGTGCTCATCTTCAACAACGCAAAAACAAATTGCATGCAGGAAAAAGGAGCAGTGCAGGGTGTTCTTTGAAAGAAAATAATTTGGAGTGTCTGATTGTTTCTTGACACTTGATATAATATTGATATTGGTTATCTGACATTTGTCTGCTCTTAATTTTAGGCGCCACTAAGGGGGGACCTGAACCTAAAGTTAGAAACGTGCACCCTAGAAAATCCACCCCAAATACCATCATGTTCGAATGTTTAGGATGAGTAGACGTCGTGATGGAAGGATGAAGAGAGGGAGGCGGTCATTCCCACACAGGCACACCAGAATGTGAGTTATCCCGGGTGCAGATCTCGAAAAGCACATCCAGTCCCGCCATTTAAATTTATCTCGGCCCGTTGAGGGAGACCTGGAGCTGTCACAGATGTCACCGTCCTCCTGCCCTTTTCTCTGGCTCTCCTTCTGTGCCCTCCTCACTCTTTACACTTGTCCAATCATTCGTCACTGCCCGAGCGCCTCCTCCATCTCCTCTTCATCTCCAGACATAGCCACGTCTTGTCCTCCCACAGGCTGCATTTGGAGGGAACTTCTGACCCGAGATCTGTGCAGACTCATGGCTGGGCACATATTTAGCTCAGGACGTGTGGCAGCACAAGGGCACCAAGACCACTTTTTCACGATAGCCGCTTTTACAGTATGCAAACACACTTACTCTCTAAGTAAGAAACATAAATACTGAAACCACACGAGATCAAGAGAGCAAATCTCACAAATTTTCACTTAACTTGGACATCCACATCATTCACCTCATTGTTGGACAAACTTTTAAATCAGGTATTTTGTTTCAGGTTGAGAGTTTTCTATTTTCATACTTCGCCAAACTTTTCGCATTTGTGACTGATGGATACTGACAGCTTATCTCTATTGAGCCGCTTGCTGTGCGCCCTCAATGCATGCTGGGAGATGTAACAAATCTGCTTGCCGTTTGACCTGCATCCAGTCACCCTCAGTGGGCTGCTGCTCCTGCTGCTGACCCTCAGCCAGCAGCAATCACGTCTACACCTTTCAATAGACTTGTTTTTATCGCAAGATGTGTTAAACTGAGGAATTTAAACCAATGCAAAGCTGTGTGCAAACACGTCAGTATCAAATTGATAAATATACTCGTGCAACACAAGCGATTTAATTCTGTCACACACAACCCTCCCCCCAACACACACAGACACGCACACACACCTGCTCATTCAGCTAACACTCGCAGCCAAGGATCACAGAGTCCTTTTGTCAAACAGGGAAATTAGCGCTGGCTCTCACTCGTTAGAGACCCATTGTAGCATTAGCACATTGTCATGGCCGCTGAGCCTTTCCACTTTAGCACCACGGCACTTCGGCTCAAACACTTCTCCCTCGAGGGACGACGCATTTGCATATTAAATATTTCTGGCATCTCATTGATAGCCTGCGTGCGCAGTTTTAGCATGACTTTGACTTCCCGATTCAAATCTAATGATGCGTCATCAAAGACTTATGTAATAAAGAAGAAACAGCCATCAATGTTTTCTCTTTGTCATTTTGCTCAGGTGGAGCTTTTTGTTGTAAATTTATTTTTTGGTCTTTTTTTGAAAAGAGATTTTCAATAGCTTTCAACAGCTTTTAATGTGTAATTTTTGATTTCTATTTATGATTTTCTGTTAAAAACACAAGTTATATTCACAGACAAATTCAAGACAAATTTTGGGAGACACAACACTCAGTTGAAGTCACTTACAAAACTAGTGTAACCTCATGACAAGCAGTCATGACCACCATATAAAGGCACTGTCTCAAATTTCTGTCCAGTGCCTTTATTTTGAAGGCACCTGCTTTTGTATGTTGGTGGGAGTGTGTTTTGGCTTCCTAGAAATGTTTTGGCCAATCAAAAATGGTAAAAGGACGCTCATAGGGAATAAAACGGAGCGACTGTTACCGATTGTGAATGGCACTCAAGTAAAATTTGTGTTTTTGGTTTTCAAATATCCATCAGATGAAGTATATCCATTTTAAGAAATTATCATAAGTGATCTATACAAGTGTTATTAGGGTTTAATCGATGTTAAAGCTGAAATGCTAAAGTAAAAAGTATAAGTTGAGGGATTGAACTCATCTATGCGCATGAAACGCAAAGATTAGAACATGTGTTTGTAATGTAAAACCAGGAAAAGGGTCAATAGCCTCTGGCTGAGAATATGAGTTAGCTAACGTGTGCATGTGGGAAGGTGTTGAGTATAATGTTCAGTGTTGGTTTCAAGGTCACAGGCCTGGATACCCTCCACCCACCCGGCGGCCACACACACACGCACACATACACACACACACACAGAGGATGGTAATAGCGGCGCTGACAGACATGTGCGACCAGCTGAGCTGGAAGCCTCGGCTGCAGCTGAAAGGCCTGAAAAGGCTCGCCGGACACTTTTAAACATCAGTGAATTTAAAGCAGCAAAGCGAGAGACATCTGTAAACAAGAGCCGGGAACGGACGAGGGATTACTGGAAATGTCGAGGACTAGCAGTCAATCTGTCGCTCTGCATGATAAATGACCGGTTCATCTACTTCACTGTGAAGAAAACACTCATCAGCGTCTGAGTATCTGTCTGTTTTTTCCCAATTTTATGAAAAGAAAAATTTTTACGACTGTTTCCATTGCACCTGATAATAAATTTACAATATTTAGTATAAAAGTTATTTTGGATGATTATGTTGATTTCTTGGCTTGGTATTAGTTGCAGTTTTCAACCTAATAAATATTTCACATGAATTGTTTTTTTTACTATGTGTGTAACACTGAAGTTCTTCTACACGCAAAAAGTTCAGGAGGTCAAATATACAAAAACTTGCTGGGATACAATTTCTCTCTTAAATTTTTTTTTTTCCAATAAAAATAAATACTTTTGTTTCTGAACAACAATTATGAGAATTATTATTGTTACTATTAGTCGTAAAGCTTTGTAAATCTAATAGTGAAAATAATTTTACGTTTAACATAAAATTATTGCCACAGTATAATTACGAAGACATAACCTTATCTATGTTCTCAAATAATAACAGTGCATTTTCATGCACAACAATTTTTCACAACAGTTGATACAACTATATGTATATATTTTTTGTTTTTTATCGTTGATAACTGGTTGTGTCTCTCCAGCCTTCTGAGGACCCTGCTGGCTGTTTGCTCTCAGTGAAGCTGTGTGTGTTCCACTGGTTGTGTGTTTCACTGGTTGTGTGTCTTCTTCAGTCCGTCAGGACGACACTCCTGACTTCGTCACGGTCATGCGCCAAATTCCCGCTCACATCCAGCACCTGGCTGTTGACACTCATCCATTTTAATTGGCCCCCCACACACACACACACAGACACACACACACCCACACACACACACACCCCAGAGTGTTTAACAGTGGTGAACAACACTATAAATACCTCCTGTAAATAGCTACGGGACACGGCTCATGTATGAAAACATTGTCATTACATTAAAGCTCTGCGAGTGTTGGATTGTGTGTTCCTGCAGTCACATCATACATGTGCACTCGCTCGGTCGTTGTATTGTGGTTTTGTGTGTATAAATAGATGCAGTTCGACCCGTGTGTGTGTGTGTGTGTGTGTGTGTGTGTGTGTTGGAGCTGCAGGACGTTCACCGTGTCGCTGCCCATCTCTGTGGATATGTGTGCGAGCGTGTATGTGTGTGAGTTCTGCGTGTGTTTCAGCGACAGTGCGAGTGTGAAGGCGACAGGTTTCACCACCTCGCTGATCCTCGGTCTTTGACTCGATTCTCGTCTCGGGAGAATCCGGATCCCGAATCTTCGGTGTGTGTGAGCCTGTCGCCTCGTTCATGACGGTAAACAGCGAGCGGGCCATTCATCATGCTAACTCGTTTATGTGAAACCGCACAGCGACTCACAGACAACCCAGTTTAACCTTCGGCCCCGCGGTTCGTCCATCATGTCTGACCACCAGTCTAGAATTTAGAGGTGAATATCCTAAAGTCACATAGGACAAAATTTAGTAGAGAGCCGTGATAGTAACACATTCATCTGTTGTGGATCTTTACTTTTAGAAAATCTGACTTTTCAGAGTAAAAGCCTCAAACAGGCTTCTTTTTTTTCCTTTGTGATGATCATTAACAAGCTTTTACTATGAAAGGACAAGAAGTCCAGCATTGAGACAGTAAGAGATGTTTACCATGAGGGTGTAACAAAACATGTTTTGGCAGGATGAAGTTTGATAAGAATTCATCTTAGGAAAAACATCAGTTTAAACCCAATTTATATATTTTAAAACAGATTTTTTGTGATGTCATGTAAATATAATAAATACACATTATAAATATAGAATAAGATTCACTACATTGCCTCAACAGGTACAACAGTTTCAGGGTCTCTATATAAAGACTTGTTATTTAAAACTAGAAGTGAACGTGTGTTTCTTTTTCATCATGCTCACACTTACAAGCCTTCATAAAATACAAGCAGTACCTCACACACCAACTGACCTTTTTTGTGTGGTAGTCTGACTGTTATTTCTGGAATCTTTGCAAAATAAAGAAACTAGAAAAATTACAGTTTGAAAAAAAAAAGTTTAATTTTGGTCTATTTTGTCACTGTATGAACCAGATTTTAGCATTTAAATTTTCTATTAGAAATACTTGTTTTTTTTGTTTTTTTTGTCCTTTTCATCCCCTACCACTAGTCCCGATAGTACCACCAACATTTCAATAAAGATAAAGAGATAAAACAAAAAAATAAATCAGATTGAACAGGTTGCGGTCCATCCAGCAGGTCTGCTGGCAGAGAGAGCTGCTGCTTGTTCTGATCCAGGAGCAGCTGGAGAAACACAAGGTCACATGGGATCAGGCTTTCCCTGCAAACAGCTGGCCAAACAAACCCGGCCTGGCCAGACGCACAGAAACACACAAACACACACACACGCTCACACACAGACTTGAGCACACACAAACATACATTGTGCGCGCCTGTAGAAAGTTCGCAAATTGTGCAGATACACGGCGACTCCCGTCGCTGCTCACCAGTCCGTGCAGGAAAGAAAAAACCCGGTTGGTTTAACTCGCACTGTGTAAAAAAAGTTTCCGGGAGATGATAAATGGGCATTCAGTACTCGTGTATCTCCCAAATATTAATATTTCAGGTGGAGAGAGAGAAAGCAACCAGTGTGAATTTTCACTTTGAGCTTCCAAAAGTTAATTGTCCACAAAACATAAAAATGTAAAGCAGGTCGGCTTTTCTGCATGACCACAGAGAGAATTTTCCTACTTCCTTTTTTATGAAGCGTTGGACAGAACATCAGTCGAGATTGGTCTCATATACTCTAAAACTATGTGTATAACAGAGTCCGAAAATTCAGTTATAAATTCCTATATGCATCAATATATATACTTAGTTATGTTGGAGGGAGATCCCCAATAGTTTGCCAAATATGGGCGTGGTCATACCCCCTATTTATTCATTGGAAACTCTCCGTTGTGTGTGTGAGTGTGTGTGTTTGTTGGGGCGTCGTTTATTCATCATGTTTCCGTGTGGGATCATTAACGTGTAACGACATTGTTCACAGCTTATCAGAACATTTACATCTCACCATGAGATGTCTGCGCCCGCACAGATCACTGCAGCGGCCCTGACAAAGACAGATTGAGCCAGAATACCAGCAGAGACGGGGGTCCGGGGGGAAGGGGGGGGGGGGGGGGGGGGGGTGGGTGGCCCAAAAAACCCGTCTAAATATACATAGAGGGGTGACAGTGCGGAGGGGAGATGAGCCAGGGGGGACAAAGGGAGGGGGTGGGAGGGTCAGCGCATGAGTGTGTGTGTGTGTGTGTGTGTGTGTGTTGCACAGGACTTTTCTCTGCTTTAATTGAAATCAACAATTACATGAATGTAACTGTAAAATTGTCACTATAGTCTTGGTCCTATAATTATTATTTTTTATTTAAATCCTTAATTGAGTGATTAAAATAAACACTAATTTGGTCTTTTTACTTTGTGAACATATGAGGGGTTCAAAAACACTGAGTTGATGAGTTAATGAGTTGACAGATTTGCTCCTTTTTATCAACAGTGGTGATACTTAAAGGTGAATTCAGGTTTTTCTTTCTGGCCCTTTGACCACCCACAGGTAAGAAAGCGGGAGCCAGTCAGTGAAGTGTCAGTCAAACAATTAGCGCTGTGTTAATACACAAACAACAAGCCGGGCCGAAGTGTTTGGTGGCTTTCCCTCCGTGTTCGGGATCGGATGTAACCGGCTCGGCGTCTGGGGAGAGATTACAGAGCGATCCGCTCCATCGACGGTGAACTGTCTGTGCTGACTGATGGGGCGTTTATGCAGTAAAAAGGAGACCTCAAAGAGAGCAGCATGTCAGCATGGCAAGTCAATTTATAGCAATCCCACCACCAGCCCCTCAGTCACACTGTGTAACCCTAGCTGTCCAGTCTGGGGGGGGGGGGGGGGGGGGGGGGGGGGGGGGGGGGGGGGGGGGGGGGGGGGGGGGGGGGGGGGGGG
>JAUESE010082722.1:0-12347 GCA_032274725.1 Malacoctenus triangulatus | reverse complement strand
CCCCCCCCCCCCCCCGCGTCCCACTCAGTTGTCTTGATTGGTCTGCTGCACATCGTCTCTCCGTATCATCATCTGAGTGTCAGAGTGTCACAGAGGACAAATCAGTGTGTCCGTATGGTGCATCTAAATTCTCCTCTTGTTTCAATGAGGTTGTCGTGAGAGCATCGGCACACATCATCATCCACCCCCCACCCTTCCATGTACCTGTGATTTCACAGGTGGTTCATGTGTTCCTGCAATAACTCAAAACTAATCACAAGTAAAACTATCGTCATCCCCTGAAATCAAGTGCATGCTGCCTATTGTGACAGTGGCGGAGATTCTATAATATGCAACACTCCTGTCATATCCTAATTTGAAGTTGTTTATTTTCCAGAATCTTAGCCTCTCAGTCGCACTTGGCTCAGAGCTACACTTCCCCCTATAGCTCCTGTTAACATTTGAGCTGTGGGATTAGCAGAGGTGCTAGACAGAAGCCAAAAACAAACACGCTCAAACACTTCGCTGTCTCTTTCTTCCTCCAAGTCATTATCAAACACATCGAGAGTGAGGTCCCAGCCCCCAGGATGCCGTACGCGGTGCCGCCACATTTGTGGTGGTGTTGCAGACAGGTAGGAGCACCTCATTACTGCTGTGAGGTTTGTTGAAAGGTGTTGAGCGGGCTGTCAAGTGAGAAAGAGTCGTGTTGGGGCATGATGACTCAAAGAAATTGCGGCACTGAAGCCACTTTGGATCCTGTTATCTTCTCAAACTTGAGAGAGAAGGAGTTGGAGGGTAGGTTAATAGAACTGCTGACCTGAGGCACACAACCCAATTGGCTAGTAGACGGGTGCCGGAAACTTCTCTCGTTTTCAGCTGAAGGCCACGGCTTGTTTTAGATAAAATCCATCAGGCTGTGTAACAGTATACACAAGCAATGCCTTCCCTCCATCACTGTTGAGAGAACTTCATTCTGCGACAACTGTAACTCGGTAGCCTCGACAGATTGCGTCTTTTTCACCCAGTGGCTGGTCAGATGTGTGGAGGAGGGAATGGGAGACAGGGTGTGACTCTTCATTCCAGCATTCAAAACTGCAAACAAACGCCTTTGCCTTGTTCTGCCTTTGACTGAATTCAAACATACTCACAAAATTATGAGTTTAGTTCCATAGACTGTCAACTACAGTTATGCGAGTGTGTTGAAGAAAAAAAAAACTGGAGTTACAAAAGTTCCAAAGACTTCAATCATTCAAAATCTATACTTTTTTATGTTTCCTTCTTTGAAGAAACTCAGAACACAATTCTTTTCGTCCATCTGCTTCAGGAGGTTCCAGCTAACTCAGCTTGAAAACAATACTGTTGAGCACAATCATTACATGTGCCAGCACTCTAAAATTTGCACATTTGCCTTCATAAGTTTGTAACATAAGTTATTTCTTTTGCATCCCACAAAAACTGGGAGAAGTTAATGCCAATAGTTTGATTTACCACATGCAATGGGATTTGCTATGTTG
The DNA here is from genome assembly GCA_032274725.1 of Malacoctenus triangulatus. NCBI lineage: Eukaryota > Metazoa > Chordata > Actinopteri > Blenniiformes > Labrisomidae > Malacoctenus > Malacoctenus triangulatus. The sequence goes on along the minus strand of JAUESE010082722.1, from coordinate 10,854 downwards.
GAAAAGCAGATCAGCAAACCAGCTCAGCCTTTACCACAGACTTTGCTGTTATGTGCTGTTTTGCCAGTTTGATTTGTGGAGATCGTTATTCGACACTGCATGACCCTTTGTACCTCTGCTTGATCCCACCATCTTTTCTCCGTTTCTTCTGTTTTCCTCACAGAGGTGAGGGGGGTTGCATATTGTTTTTCTTAATGTCACTGCCAATTGCTGCTTTTCACTAGAACACTTTTATAGTTTCCTCCACCACCAACTTCTCCGTATGCCCTTTTCACTTTCCACTTGCAGGCATTCAGTTGTCCATCCAGTCTTCCCAATAAGATTGAACTCTCATTTGAACAGTCTGTCATCACTCCTAGTTATTAACAAAAATTGATCACAATGTGTTTGTATGAGCTGCATTGTATTTCAGGATCTTATTTAATTGGGCCCTAAATGATGTGTCACAAACAGTGCCGTTGCCTCTGCAGTGATATCTCTCAATGATCCCAGTTGTTTTTGTCAGTTTGCTAAATGTCTTTGCAGTTATGTGTCCCAAATAAGGCACTGAGGCTCGTTTTGTAAAAGTGCTGATTGTGGACTTTGCTCTGTCTACAAAACTGCAAAGCGTGACCGTAATGAGGAACAGCTTCATTATTTATGTTTGAATTGTTACCCAGGTATTGAAAATATCACACAGTCAGAGTTATTGCCTTTTCGCTCATTTATAGTGCTGCTTTGGTACTGCACAGTTTCATCAAAGAGCATGCTCTGTAAAATCAAAGCACATCATGAAAAAGCTGTGTGAGGTTGAATCACTGACTGAAACAAATGTCAGAAGGAATAATTATTAAAAAAAAAAAAAACTGTGGCCAGGGCGAAGTACTTCTCTATTTGAAGATAGGAGATACCAAGTCTTGATAGAGAAGGGGGGGGGGGGGTAAAAGTAGTGTGAGTAATAAGAAAACTTAAACAGAGACTATTAGTGCGATTTTAAGTTCGTTGTCATATCCTTTTTTTTTTATTTGTCTTGTTTCTTTGTCAACAAAGTTCCCTTTTGTTGGGCTGGGGTGATTGGGCTGATAACAGGAGGCTACATAGTGTGGTCACTTCCAACTCAGTAATAGCTGATGCTGTACCTCAGGCCATTTGAGGTAGACAGTTTTTTTTCTTGATTTTGCCTGTGTCTTTGTGGGTGAATAAAGCAGCTGGTTGGTTTTGCACCTTATCTTGGTCTCAAACCGTCTGGTGTGAACCCTTAATAACAATTACGTGTGGCACAGGACTCTCTCGTACAGATAAACCACAGTTGACTTGCCATAACAGTGCGGCAAAGCTCCTAAAGAACAGAGAGAGTTAGCAGTCTGAGATTCAACATTTCTTCACCTGGAAGTCTCTGCTGTAAGTGGCTAAGATAGCTTTTACATTCCAAACTGATAATGTGAGCCACAGCATAGTCCACTCTTGACATGTGGTGAATTTGAGTGGACCAATTATTCAGCTCGGTCATTCCTGACTTTTGGTATCAGTTGAAACCGCAAAAAATATCACGTTCAGTTGAATTGGGTATCACTCATGAAAGGGAAGAGATCACCCTTACAGGCCATTCATGTAATAATTGCAGGTTTCACAAACAGACAGCAGTGCCTCGGGCCAGTCTCACAGAAATTGTTGGTGGGGTATCTCCTGACTGTTTACGCCAGCAATCAAACCCACACTGTTCACAATCAGGCCCAATTTATCAATCGGAAACATTATTTTACTTGTCCGATATTTTATGATGAGCTGCCAAACCTGGAACTTCGATATCGAGTGTCAAGAGCATTCTTCGAGTGTCTGCCATTGAAATTATTGTACTCAAAGTCACGATCGAAATTTAGATGGATGCCGTCACTATGTGGTGTGACCGGATTTACTGCATGCCAACATAGAAGTTGCAGCTCTAACAATAGCTTGCGTTGATGTTCCTCACATAAAACCCTCCGCTGTCAGAAACGTGCATGCAGACTTTGCTAGCTATTTGTGCACAAAAATTATTCCCACATATGTACTGGATGTTCCCCCCGTCCAGTCTCATGACCCTTCATTCCTCCCCATCAGTTACCCCTTCTTTTCCCGCTCCGCCCTGTCTGGAGACGAGGCTCGTGTCTATCCTGAGAACAATGGACCAAGCAGACACGTGTGGGGCAGATGTTGGGGCTTGGGACGCCCTCCAGAAAAATGTCTGTGGAGTGGAGGCAAGGAAAACAGTGAGGGAGCTGGAGAAACACCAAGAGATGGGCGAGGGAGATACGCTACAGCCAGACACTACGTGTGGAATGTCACCTGTTTATACATCACCTTGGAAGAAAAGAGTGTGACAACAACAAAACTTTAAAAGATACATGTGGCTCTGTATTACTCTGGGCCATAAGCTATGCTAACACAGAATGCGATTTTTGCCGGATATAAAGATGACTGTCCTGTATTAGTGCAGTCACGATATCAGACTTTCACTTCATTGTCGGCAAAAAATACTACAGTAACTGGAGGAACTTTCGAGAGTGCAAACCTCCGCCAAGACAGCTGGTAGCTTTTTCCTGCATATCTGACACTCTTTAAAGGCCAAGCACTAATGTCCCACAGAAATATTATGTTTTCTTTTAGAATTTTGGTTCACCAGATCAGCACTCAAGAGACTTGTTCTTTGTTCTTCCCTTCACCCATCCTGCAAGATACATCGGAGTCAATGGACAGCATTTTGTGTTTCCATGTAAACTGTCAAGAAAGTTGAGATCCCTCTGCAGCAGCCAAATCTGAGGCCTCTGCCTCCGAGCAAAAGCAGGCCTATACGTATGATGCAAGCACTTAAGAAGAAACACAAAATCAGGAAGGAAAAGCACCCAAGGTCCGCTGATGGTGAGAGAAACGCAGAGAGAAAAGATAAAAGGAAGCATATGTAACACAAGAAAGCTTGAAAGTATAAGAAAAGTTGATTTCTTAAAAGTTTATTGGAATCAAACGAATGAAGCTAATGATAATGACGACATGAGATGAAGTGTAGTACGAAGGTGTGAAGTAACAGTAATCATGAGTTTAGGATGTATGATTGTATTAGAAAGAATACATAATTAAAAATGATGATTGTTTAGGATTAAAAATTATAAGTTTGCAGCAGTCAATGAGGAAGTGGAAAGAATCAGGTGTTTTGGGGAAGTAAGGGAAATTCAGGAGTTTTCGCAATAACTTACGATCTTCCCTTAAAAGGAGATGATCTGGAAAGCAAGTAGCTGACAACTGTGAGTACGGTACTTTCCAGCCAAGCATCAGGTAATTATGAAGTCACCGATCTTTGACAAGCATGTGATAATGTGTGTTAATGCAGTTATGCATGATACATATGTGACAGATGAAATTCAGTTAAAAAATACTTTATCCTAAAAGCACAAAAACTGCAATAATAATGATTTTAAATAACATAAAATAAACTTGTGTTTTGCATTTTTATTGTGTGTAGATCCTTTTGGCTTGTTCATCTTTTAAGTACCTCGCAAGCTGAAAAAGTCTGGGCACCCCTGCTCTAAAGACTTATTCTTTGCAGTTTTTCACAAAGGATTTTGAATACAAAAAGAGGATTAACTGACGCCACCACTGCTTGGAATATAATTTGGACACTGAGAGTTTTCTTGGCTCATCCTGCTACAGAACGGAGTGCCACACCCAAGGGGGAAGTGAGCCTTGGACGGGGCTACTTCTCCACCAGGCACCGGAGCTTTGCGCAGGAACAAGGGACAGTTTACAGGCCCACAGACTATATTTCCTCTTCTTCCCTGGAAATTACATTTTTCACTTTTTGGACATTTTCAACTATGATTTGGTGTGTGATGAGAAATCATGGAGGATTTGATAAATGATTTTATTCTGAATGGTCTTATTTGCCCCTGCTAACCGCTTTTGCCAAAATAAAGCATTTAAAAATAGAATTAAAGTTCTGAAATGGACATTCATCATTTGGATCGATCCTAAGGTAGTAAAATGTTTGGATTTTTGTGTTGGTGGTAAAATTAAGGAGGTTTTTATTGGTTACTGCAGTCCTAAAGTTACAACATCACCTTTGATGGAAGGGGTATTTCGGGGATCTAAGAAAACATTCATCTTAAAAAAAAAAAGAGAAACATAACTGAAGGGGACATAAGGCTCACAGTGAGTCCTGGAACTTTTCTCAGTCACATTAAGAACATCAATTTTTTCATTTCATAACATTGTGCTCGAGTTAACAAGGCACAGCACAGTTTCCCCCGAGTTGACTTTTCCTGTTATCAGCTGTTTTATGTGTGTTTGTGTGACCCATGGTTCTTCTGACCCCACATATAAACAGACAGCACACAAAGGAAGAGAAATGGATCATTTATGATGACGGCCCAGACATGAGGACAGGCCCTGAAGCCAGGGAAAAACAACGCGGTGAAGCCCGAGCCCCTGCCTCCGCATGAAGGCAACTGCCTGTGAGCCGCGGACGTGTTCAGCTCCAGCTCCAGGGCATCACAGAGGGAGTGGCAAACAGCAGGCTAATTAGTGCATTGCAACCCTCTCCAAATGTGTATTAGGACTGCTAGACTGCTGTTGGCGATGTTTCTCCTCGTCAATGATATCAAACGGTTGTGTCATAGTGGAACCGTTTCGTCTCGGTGGTGCACGTCACATCGCGGTGGATGCACCTGTTCATGGCCTCTAACATGGCACATTATCTTGTAATTATGAGAATTTTTATCCTCATTATGCAACTGCTCTATCTCTCAAGATCTAATTCTGTAACCCAGTTGTTGTAATTAGGTTCATTATTTAACTTGTAATTACAAGCTCTTTACTTGTAATTATGGCTGGATGTTATTACTACAACAACATTCGAGTCTCGGTAATTTTGATTGTTTTTATGTCGTTCTCATCAGAGCTCACCACGATTGTGAGACAGTTCAGTCCTCAGTGAGTGGAATCCATCCTGTCCGCACACATCCATACTGCATCAGCCCGGTGTTTCCCCCATGCAGACATGGTGTTTGACACAACACCGCGCTTTGTACTCTCCCAACTAAGTGAAATGGTGATCAGAGCAAATACCGCGGCACTCGGCAGCCGCTCGTTAGCACGCAGTGCCAGGCCCACTCCTGCTTAGCAGTGGCTTTCATGTGGCTTCCGCGCAGAGATGGCTCATTTGATTAAGCCGACGCAGTCTGGAAAGTTCACTCATTCAGGTATTAAAACGCGGCACCAGGAGGCTGTGCTAATTTGGCGACGTGTCAGAAATGATCAACACCCCCCCACCACCCCCCTTGGGTACAGCAGAACAAGGGGAGAAATCTTTAAAACTCTGATGTTGCTTGAATCTATCATCACACAAAGAGCAGTGAACTGGCTTTTTGCTTTGTCTTTCATGTCTGTGTCTCTCCGGAGCTGCCAGATAAAAATACGTACTATCGAGCACAAACAATTCCTGACTCTTCTGCCAGTGAGGATCCTGCTGAGAACTTTAGGATCAGTTCACATGAAACCGCCCTGGGAACCCACGCGGGAGCTGTGGCTCGTGCTCAGCTGTGCAGTGCGTCTTTCCACCGGATGTGCCACGACAAGCAACATGCTGGTGCTGCCTGTGACCTCATCACGGACACATTATGAAGATCAAGTGTCGACATTGAGCAAATGCCACGGCGGAACAAGGGAGTTTATGAATGAGCCTCCTGCATTACGGAAAGCAAGAGAAATCCATCTTTCAGTCCCGAGGTCAAATGCTCTGCATGGGCAATTATTTACTGGCTTTCAAGTGACAAGCATGACGCACTGTGTAAATATCAGGATGATCCATGGAAGGAAAGAGTCGATCTCTGTCATACCGACACTGAGCGAATGAAACCAGCTTTTTTTAGAGGTGATGAACTCCACCCATCTGGTGCTGCTGGCTCCCTCTGCTCATCACAGCAGCGGTGGGCATTCCCAGGAGGCCTCCTGTGACACCATGCCCTACCTTTATCTGACTGACTCTCACAGCAGAGCAACAGAAGGAGGTGCAATGCTGGCTCCTCAGCCCTGCCCTGAGAATGAAGGCCTGTCTCCTTTTTCGCCAGTCTGACATCACATTCAATCCATGTTTGATCACACTGGCGTGCAGTTTTTGGACATGACAGCAGAAGAGCTGGGGAGTCATCTGGGACTTAGTGTCCTGCTGGAGGACACGTTGAGCTTAGACGGCACCACAAGCTGAGCAATGACAAATCCCTAATCAGTCATTGATGACTAACGCGCAGACACTTAAAGTGTAATTTTGATTGACAAAACAAGTGATTTGCTGCATTCCCTGGAAATTAACATGCCTACAAGTGTGACTGACTGGGTGTGTGCAGTTGGAAAATAACCAGTTTCATCAGTAGGACTTAACTTGCAATAAAAATGAATATATTTGTTCACAAAAGCACTGAAAAGCACTGAAACATACACAATGATATTACTTTTCATTTTCATTTTTCATTACATTTTGGATTCCAATATAACAAATTGATTCCCAGTATTGAGGGCGTTGTCCTAATCTTCACTTTTAGGACTGCTTCTGCAATTACTGTATACCCGAAGATTATTTAGACTTGTACACATTTGGGGTTGTCTGCCAGTGTCTGCACCTCTTCTTCTGCTCCTGTGTCTGCACCCAGGATGAGTTTGTCCCTTTCCATGATGGGGAGGCATCATGGGTGTCAAGGGTAATAAGAAGTGATGGACCCAGATGCAGAGAAGCATGAATAGAAGTGATTTTTAATGTAGATGAAATCCAAGAGAAATATAAAAATCAAAGCCAATGAACGAAGCAAACAAGTAAAGCAAACTCATCAAAAGATCAAAAGGGGACAAAGACTGATGAGCAGACTGGGGAAGACGAGCTCACTGAGGACAGCAGAGGTGTTAACAATTAGGGCTATTAGTAGGAAGGAATCACAAAGAACATGAAAAAGGGGGGGAAATCCCAAAATTGTTTCCAATGATTTCTTGATTTTAATGCTGCAATGTTAGTGTGTTGGAATGGAGCGTTTTATTTGAAAAAAGATTAAAAAAAGGGAAACGGGCAGCATAAATGTTGGTCTCGAATATTGGTAGGGACGTGTCCCTACCGTCCACCCCTAAAATTACACCCTTGCACTGAAGGGACTGTCAATCAGAACCTGGGTGACTGTTGGTGTTAGAGATGTGTGAACTCTGATTAGTCTGTGGGTAAAGAAGGCAGGCTGTATTGGTGTTATGGTGTTCTTTGGTGCTTGGTGTGTGTTGGTGGCTATTTTATAGGCCTCAGCAGTATACATATCTGTTTTGCCTCTGACCAATTTTTGCCTGCATACATGAAATTTAAAAAACACCACAACTGAAACCCCAGTCTGTGATGTATTCTTGGTTGTTTGTGAGCTTTTTGCCACAGTTTTTTTTTTTTTTTCTCTTGGACATGTGAGCTGATGACATTGTGTGTTTCCTGTTACATCACAACCCTGTCACAAGTTGCGATGCAATATTATTCAAACACCATGTGCAAAAATATATCGGAATTGTAAAACTGTGAGTCCTGCAATTGTTGTGTATTTTTGTGCAGAGCTTTGAAGTTAACATGAAATTGTTTTGTTCATTCCTGAGAGAAAGGCAGTCAGGTTCAATGCTTGACAACTAAATAAACTGAACTTTCTGCTCGTGGCCTTCAACCAAGAGGTAAAAAGGTTCCAGTGGTGCGGCCTGTAACCAAACAAGGGGTTAATGCACTCGTGCAACAGACAAAATAGCTGCAGGGGGTTGAATCACGTCACCAGAAAAGGATACTTCTCACTCAGCTAAAAAAAAAACCTGATGAAAACTATGCACCCCCCCCACCACCACCTCCAGGGACCAGCCCAAAAAGAAAAAAAGGACAAACCCGGCAGAGGGGAGACCCAGTAATGGCTGTTCAGCATGTGAAATTAGCTTCCCCGCTGTAAGTTACAGTCCCTCTGCTGAACGGAATAGAAATATATCCTCAGACTCCAGGAGCCCTCGGGTCAAAGCCCAGCATCACTCAGCACAACAGGGATCTACTTTACAGCTTTTGTCAGACCATAAAAAAAAACGTTCCTCGATGCTTTAGTCAGATTATTGGACAGGCCAGAGCAGAGGCGAAAACGGGGGGATGGGGGAGTGTTTGCCGTAAAACCTACTACGTCTCTGCTGGGATGTGATAATGGTACATGTCAACAGAGTTTAGCAGCAGAGGAAGAATCAGCAGTGCTCTCGGCAGCTAACGCGTAATGAATCGAGACAAAGTTTTGGCAGCATAGGGTTTTCTCAGCCATGGCTGGGGCCTTTGGAGGCGGTGGAAACACCACAATTCTGACTCCTGCCCGCAACGTCACACCTCAGAGGGAAGAGTCACAGCTTTCTTCGACCACTTAACACACCAAGGCTTGTGGAAGCCCCCTCAAGATTACACACGCAAATCATCGACAAAGCAGCTTTATCCAACTCACAAATTTAACCCAATCTTTATTTTCACATTTTTTTTCCTTTTTAAATCATCTCATTTTAGTACTATTCAAATATTTTTTCTCATGTGTGGAGCAATTTGGGAAAACATGTAGACTTTAATACTGTTGCCAAAAGGATATAGGCAGCAGAATACAAGGGAGCCACAGTGTGCTCCACTCCTGATGTTGAGGGAGAGAACTTCTTTTTCTACATTATGAATGTCCGCTGGGCCTGACGGGATCAGTCCTTCAGACGCTTTGCATCTAGCACTAGTTTCTTTCCAAGGTACAAACACCCCAGGCGCCGAGAAGCTTTACATACTCTGCATCTGCTATACTGTGCATAAACTTCCCCTCTGACATGACTCGCCAAGATTCAAGATCCAAGATCCTCTTTTGATGGTACGGACATAAAAAGTTTACATCAGCATTTGGGTTTTTTCAAGACACAGGTTTTGAATTGTGGTAAAAATACACAAATGATAATATGATTGGAATTAGACGACTTATCCACATATTATGTCACTCATCTTCATCGTGAAGCACACTTTTCCACTCACTAACCACTATGCAGTTGTCAGTTGGAGTAATCTGCATCGTAGTTCGTTGGTGATCAGGTCACTCTGACTGGCAAAAACTTCCGATCAAGAGTCAGCCATTTGGCCTAAATTGCTTGCTAGCTCGAGACATGTGGTAGCATGTTGCTATATTAAGACAGACAGCTGCTGGAATACCTGTATAATTATCACAGAAAACCTCCAGCTGTCCCGATTCTGCACGTTCACCTGGAATTGGAGGACACTGGGTTGGCTGTGAGGTCCCGATCCAAAACGAGACAGAGCGCAAAGGTCATGTGCTAATCAGAATGCTGTCCTTGGTGTGTCTGCGATTCTGTTGACAAATGCGTGCATGCATGTTTGCTTGCTGCATTATGTATGGGAACCTTTTACAAGTGTGTTTGCAAATGCAAGCAGCACCTGTGACTAAAACCATCAGGGATCAAAAAGCCTTTCCATGAAGTTCATCAATCATTGTGTTGCCGGCCCAGCAGTCTGTTCCAGTTGTGTCAGTCAGGGAGAAAGATGGGGGTGGAATGGGCTTGGGAGGGGGGGGGTCAAAGGGAAGCTCTACTATGTTCTCGGGAAGGACCGTCTCCTGTGTTGTCCTCCACCTGTGAACGAAGGAACGGACTGTGGCCCGCTTCAGCTGAGTTTTTGAATGAGACGATGCCAAGAGAGGCATACAAATCAATGTAGCACAGATTGGTGACATCAGGTCAGCCGCCACATAGATAGAGAGTCGAGATTCCAAGAAAGCTACTGCTGTTTACATGACATGTACAACTGATGCTAAACCTGAAGGTCCAGGTAACACTGCCCTGAGAAACACCACAACATGATATAGATTTTTGGAAAATAACTGCTAATGACATTTTACATGATTTTGCTGCAGTTTTGATTTTGTGCTGCCATTTACCATTGAATTGGACATGATCTAAATAACCAACTGTTGCTTCTATATTTGCTTTGCCAAACAATACAGTGAGGTCAAACACCGTCAGAGATGCATACAATCACCCACTGGCAAAAAGTGAAGCCTTTAAAAAAACCAAAAAAAAAACATAAAACAAGAGTTTCCTGGCTCAACTGAAGGTTCTAGAAATTGTTTTGGATCACCGGATGACTGATGATTTGACCGGATGTTTTGATCACCCCTGAACAGTTATCACCTGTTCCTCTTCCCACCATCACCCATCATGTCATTTTTATTCAAATCCATTAAGGACTTCTTGAGTTATCATGTTAACAGACAGATAAACCAATTTATTTACCAACCAACAAACAAACATGGGAGAAAATAAAATCTACTTGGCTACTGTACTTAACTACTGTTTCAAATTATTTAGAATACAGTGGAAACTACTTGGAAATTTCACTTCAATAAAGTAACAATTTGGCTTGCTAGTGCATGTAATATTGTGATGCTGCTATTATACATTATCAACACTATCAGCATTCGCATGAGTATTTTAAAATGCGATGAAGGTTGAAGCGAAAATACCTCCATTGACATTCAGGTCTTCAACATGTGGAGGCACTGTGATTCACATGAGACCGGCAGTCTCCAACATGAGGTCACAGCTGAAAGCAGGGAAGGCACCAGCACCAGCTTTTCTCCAGATGAACTATTATCAAGTATTTATTGTGTCAGCGAGGACCTCACCACCCAGACGGGCCGTGACAAATCACTGGCACAATAACCCTTCCTCTGCCTTCGTTTCCTCCTTCTTCCGCTGCACCAATCGAGGGAGCCATTAGAGGGGAAACTCAGTGTATAACCTCCAGGAAAACACACGCACACATGCACACACACACAC
>JAUESE010082628.1:0-13504 GCA_032274725.1 Malacoctenus triangulatus | reverse complement strand
AAAATAAATGATTGTGCAAACGAAGCCTCTGTCCTGGTCACTGAAATTGGACCGTCTTTGCCGGCGCAATTCCCACAGGCAGACAAAACATGGGTGTCTCGCTTCATCCAAGCCATCCACTCCTTTTTATGTCTTGAGTGGCAATATGAGTAAGTATTTACAAGTTATGTGTGATTGTAGACATTTTCTGTTCCAGTCTGGTCATGGTTTACATCTGACATTGGTCTGAAACTCATCTGTAGACACTTTACCCTCAAAATAATTATAAAAATCTACTTAAAAACCAGCACATTGTTTTTTACTTTTTTCTACATCCATTCAAATTGAGGTGATTTTGTGCTCGCTGATTGCCGCCAACTCCCAAGCGAACACAATGTCAGGCTGAATAATGACAAAAACAAAATGCAAATACGGTCATTAAAAGGCTATCATGAAAACGCAAATGAACAGCAGTGAAACATTTGAGCCTGTTGTAAGAAGTCGGCGTCTTGGACAGAAACATTTTGCCTTCGGAAGCCATGAAGGCCACTTTAATGCTCCATCCTAAAAAGTGAGAGCTTCTCTGTCTTGGCTGTGTCAAGACATTTGGGCAGGCAAAGAGTCTGTCTGCATCATTACAGAAAGAAGTGAGCTCCAGAACTTTCAAGTTAAGGCTTATTTTCTGTAAAAATAGATACAACTCAGTCAAAGTGCATTCAGTCGTTTAGCTTGGAGCGTCAGGAGCTAACTGTGACATTTGAGCTTACTGTGGGTTCTCGTAGCATATTTACAGCAGTGAATCGTCCGTTTCAGCTTGACCCTTTCAAGGGAGAGTTTGCAGACAGACAAAACACACTCTAAATAAATACCTCTGACCTAGACACAAAACCCTTTGTGACAAAACCCTTGATCCTGTTCAAAAATATACGAACTCACAAGTAAAATGTCACGTGAGGAATTGTCAGGAGGAAGAGAGAAACTTGATGCTCGCAGAGCTTCTGTGATCGATCCATGAGAGATTGTGCTCTGGAGCTTGCTCACAAACAAACCCTGTGAACTCTTTTATAACACCACCTTTGTGGTGTGAATCATGCTCCGTTTTCCAGTCTGTGAGGTCAAAAACAATTCATCAACAAGGAAAATAGAATGAATTCAAGGCAAATCCTAGATTAAACTGAATGTCTGTGTTGAGCTCTGTGACTTGCTAACTGCATCAGAACCAACATCATCAAACGACCCAGAGGTTTTAAAATATCAATCATAAAATGACTTATTGAAAAAGGCCCCATTGAGGGAAAAAGGTCTCCTGTGTCTCGTCGCTGGCGATAGCATTTCACAGGACATAAGTGGTCTGTTCTGACTCTGACACCGCAGTTCACTCACTTTACCACCTTACACCTCCATTTACACCCGCTGCAGCACCTCGCCTCCCCCCAGCCATGCAGTAATGCCACGTAGCCATTGGTGATATGAAGAAAGGAAGCAGTATCAAGCAGGTGAACCATCTCAAAGAAAGGCCACCAACCGCAGCAGGTGGAGCATTCACAGCTGCACAATCCAGTCCTGAGGGTGGGGTCATTCACTCTCCCCACCTCAACCTCTTGTTAATGTGGGGATTCAATCCAGCAACCGTCTGGTTACAAGTATGATTACTGTTAATATGTCACATGTACAATAAAAAGGCAGCAATACCTTATTTTCTGTCTTTACCTGCACTTTCCTGTTTTTACCACCTTTCTCTACAAATAAAATATGAACCGCTACGTAAACGTGAAGCTGTTTCAAGAACAATGTATTGCAGCAATAGTTAATTTGCTTCTTGTTCACAGAAATTTCCAAGATGCTTTTTTTCAGTGGGAGTTTTTAAACTGAAATCCTCTCGTCTCCTGCTTGTTTTTGTCACTTCATGAACTTGATGTCCGTCATCCTGCCGACATGGTGCCACCACTTGATCAGAGTGCTCTCACACATGGCTCTTTTTAATTGTTGTCGAGGCCCTTTGCTGTTTTGATTATTTATTTATCTAAAGCAGGGAGATTACAGGCCTTTCAAATTCACAAGGAAAAAAAACACAAGAGAAAAAAGTATCCCCACACCTTCATCTCTCATGAGAAAACACATCACAGCCAAATGACACTTCAAACATTTCCCTCATCACAGCCCGGTTAAAAGTCATGTCATTGAAATTTGCATATGTGCATTTGGCTGCCGGTTTGGATCACATCTAAACTGTGTTTTGAGGAGGAACTTCAAAACGACAGTCGCAGGCTCATGATGGATGTGTTTCCCCCTCTGAAGGTGAAAGAAAGTGTGATTATGTCAGAATGTTACGGCCTAAAATTATCCAGATATGACAGACACTTGCGGCAGGAGAGAGGGAGGGGGAGCGGGTGGGGGTATCAGATATGAATCTTTCCACCTCTTTGTAAGCGACAAGCTTCCCCTCCTTGAGCTGCCACCTTACCATGGTGGAGGGGCTTGTGTGCTCGGATGAATCTGAGAGCTATGTTGTCAGGTGCTTTTTGTCCCTGGTAGGGTCTCCCAAGGCAAACAGGCCTCAGCTAATGGGTCAGGCCTTCCCATAGGCCCACCACCCGCAGGAAGGGTCATAGGGAGCCGGTGCATTGTGGTTTGGGTGGCAGACAAAGGTAGGGGCCTGGGCAACCCAATCCTTAGACAGAGCCTCTGGCTATAGGGACATGGAATGTCACCTCGCTAGGGGGGGGAGGAGCTGTGCTGGTGTGGGTGGTAGAGCGTTATCGGCTAGAGATAGTCGGCCTCACCTCCATGCACAGTCAGGGCTCTGGAACCCAACTCCTTGAGAGAGGCTGGACTCTCTTCTACTCTGGGGTTGCCCATGGTGAGAGACGGTGGGCTGGAGTGGGCTTGCTCATAGCTCCCCTGCTCAGCCAGCATGTGTTGGAGTTCTCCCCAGTGAACGAGAGGGTTGCTTCCCTGAGTCTTCGGGTTAGGGTTAGAGAAAGGACTCTTACTGTTGTATCTGCCTACAGGCTGAACAGCAGTAGAGAGTACCCAGCCTTCTTGAAGACCCTCAGGGGGGTACTGAAATCTGCCCCTCCTGGGGACTCCATTGTTCTACAGGGGGACTTCAATGCCCACGTGGGCAATGACAATAGTGACTGGAGAGGTGTAATTGGGAGGAACGGCCTCCTTGATCTGAACCCGAGTGGTGTTCTGTTGTTGGACTTCTGTGCTAGCCACAGTTTGTCCATAACAAACACCATGTTCAAGCATGAGGGTGTCCATCAGTGCACTTGGCACCAGGACACCCTAGGCAGGAGGTCGATGATCAACTTTGTGGTCGTGTCTTCTGACCTCTGGCCGTATGTCTTGGACACTCGGGTAAAGAGAGGGGCTGAGCTGTCAACTGACCACCATCTGGTGGTAAGTTGGATCCGCTGGTGGGGGAGGAAGCCTGACCGACTGGGCAGACCCAAAAAAACTGTGAGGGTCTGCTGGGAATGTCTGGCAGAACCTTCTGTCAGGGAGGTCTTCAACTCCCACCTCCGGGAGAACTTCGACCAGCTTCCGAGGGAGGCTGGAGACATTGAGTCTGAGTGGACCATGTTCTCCAGCTCTCTTGTCAATGCGGCAGCAAGGAGCTGCGGCCGCAAGGTCTCAGGTGCCTGTCGTGGTGGCAATCCCAGAACCCGTTAGTGGACACTGGAAGTAAGGACTGCCCTTCAAGCTGAAGAAGGAGTCTTATCAGGCCTTTCTGGCCTGCGGGACTCCTAAGGCAGCTGACAGGTACCGGCAGGCCAAGCTTGCGGCAGCCCAGGTTGTTGTGGAGGCAAAAAACTCGGGCCTGGGAGGAGTTCAAGGAGGCCATGGAGGAGGGACGATCGGTTGGCCTGAAAGGGGTTCTGGCAATCCATCTGGCACCTCATAAAGGGGAAGCAGTACCTCTGCCAACACTGTTTACAGTGGAGGTGAGGAGCTGTTGACCTCGAGTGGGGAAATTGTCGGGAGGTGGAAGGAATACTTTGAGGATCTCCTCAAAGAGGACTGTGGACTCAGAGGTTGACACAGTCATCACCCGGGCTGAGGTCACTGAGGTGGTCTGCAAGCTCCTCGGTGGCAAAGCTCCGGGGGTGGATGAGATCCGCCCTGAGTACCTCAAGTCTCTGGATGTGACCTCGCTGTCTTGGTTGACACGCCTCTGTCGCATCGCCTGGTGGTCCAGGACAGTGCCACTGGACTGGCAGACCAGGGTGGTGCTACCCCTTTTCAAGAAGGGGGACTGGAGGGTGTGCTCCAACTACAGGGGGCTCACACTTCTCAGCCTGCCTGGGAAAGTCTATTCCAAGGTACTGGAGAGCAGGATTCGGCCGATAGTTGAACTTCATATACAGGAGGAACAATGTGGGTTCCGTCCTAGCTGTGGAACACTAGACCAGCTCTACAGTCATCGCAGGGTGCTCGAGGGAACATGGGAGTTTGCCCAACCAGTCCACATGTGTTTTTTGGATCTGGAAAAGGCATTCGATCATGTCCCTCATGGCGCTCTGTGGGGAGTGCTCCGTGAGTATGGGCTCTGTGGCCCTCTGCTAAGGGCTGTGCAGTCTCTTTACAACCGGAGTAGGAGCCTGGTTCGCATTTCCAACAGTAAGTCAGACCTGTTTCACGCTGGCCTCCGGCAGGGTTGCCCTTTGTCACCGGTCCTGTTCATTACTTTTATGGACAGGATTTCTAGGTGTAGCCAGGGGGCGGAAGGAGTCCAGCTTGGGGGTCGCAGGATATCATCTCTGCTTTTCACGGATTATGTTGTTCTGATGGCACCCCCAGATCAGGACCTCCAGCGTGTGCTGGGGCAGTTTGCAGCTGAGTGTGAGGCGGCTGGGATGAGAATCAGCACCTCCAAATCTGAGGCCATGGTTCTCGACTGGAAAAAAGGTGGTTTGATTTCTCCAGGTTGGAGATGAGTTCCTGCATCAGGTGGAGAAGTTTAAGTATCTCGGGATCCTGTTCACGAGTGAGGGTACAATGGAGCGGGAGGTCAACAGGCGGATCAGTGTAGGGCCGCAGAAATGTGGTCAATGTATTGTTCCATCGTGGTGAAGAAGGAGCTGAGCCAGAAGGCGAAGCTCTCTATTTACCCGTCGATCTACATACCAGCCCTCATCTATGGTGAGGAAAGAACGAGATCTCGGATACAAGTGGCTGAAATGAGCTTTTTCTGCAGGGTGGCGGGACGCACCCTTCGAGATCAGGTGAGGATTTCTGCCACTCGGGAGGAGCTCAAAGTAGAACCGCTGCTCCTCCACATCGAGAGGAGCCAGCTGAGGTGGCTCGGGCATCTGTGTAGGATGCCTCCTGGTCGCCTCCCTCGGGAGGTGTTCCAGGCATGCCCCACTGGGAGGAGGCCCCGGGGAAGACCCAGGACACGCTGGAGGGACGACATCACAACGACATCACCCGGCTGGTCTAGGAACGCCTCAGGGTCGGGAACAGGGAAGTCTGGGAGTCTCTGCTGAGACTGCTGAGACTGCTGCCCCTGCGACCTGGCTCCGGATAAGCGGTAGATGATGGATGGATGGATGGATGGATGGATGGATGGAAGCTGAAACTTTACTTTAAACCTCTAAACAGATGTATTTCCTTACACACAGCTAACACGTGATTGTCCTTTTCATTAGTTCAGAATGTTCGTTTTCTGTTGTGGTATAAACAGGAATAGTACACTTCAAGGGTCTGAGGACATTTGTATCTGGAACAGTGAAAATTACTGTCTTGTCAAAAAGGTTAGGATGTTTAGGCCAAAAGACAGAATCAGATAAACAGTGGTTATAAAAAGTCTGCACACCCCTGTTCTAGTGCCAGGATTTTGTAATGTAAAAAAATGACAGCAAGACAAATATTTTCACAACTTTTTCCACCTTTAATATGACCTATAACCTGTACAATGCAATTGAAAAACAAACTGAAACCTTTAAAGGGGAAAAATATAACATAAAAAAACTTAAAAGAACGTGGTTGCATAAATATGCACACCCTTAAACAAATACTTTGTTACAGCACCTTTGGCTTTTATTACAGCACTCAGTCTTTTTGAGTAGGAGCCTATCAGCGTGGCACATCTTGATGTGGCAATATTTACCCACTCTTCTTTGTAAAACTGCTCTAAATCTGTAAATTTGCGAGGGCATCTCCTGTGCACAGCCCTCTTCAGATCACACCACAGATGTTTGATGGGATTCAGTTCTGGACTCTGGCTGGGCCATTCCAAAGCCTCAATCTTGTTCCGGTGAAGGCATTCTTTGGTTGATTTGGATGTGTGCTTTGGGTCATTGTCATGCTGAAAGATAAAGTTCCTCTTCATCTTCAGCTTTCCAAAAGAAGGCCGAAGGGTTTGTACCAAAAATGACTGGTATTTGGAACTGTTCATAATTCCCTTCACCCTGACTAAGGCCCCAGTTCCAGCTGAAGAAAAACAGCCAACTGCCACCACCATTCTTCACTGTAGGTATGGTGTTCTTTTGGTGATGAGCAGTGTTGTTTTTGCGCCAAATATACCTTCTGGAAAATCTGTCCAAAAAATTCAATCTTGGTTTAATCAAACCATAACACATTTTCCCACATATGTTTGGGAGATTTCAGATGTCTTTTTGCAAAATTAAGCCAGGCTTTGATGTTTTTCTTTGTAGGATCAGGCTTCCATCTTGCCACCGTACCCCATCGGCCAGACATATGAAGAAGAAGGGAGATTGTTGTCACATGTACTCCACAGCCAGTACTTGCCAGAAATTCCTGCAGCTCCTTCAGTGTTGCTGTCAGCCTCTTGGCAGCCTCCTTGACCAGTTTTCTTCTCGTATTATCATCAATTTTGGAAGGCCGTCCTGTTCTTGGTAATGTCACTGTTGTGCCATATTTTTCTCCACTTGATGATGATGGTCTTCACCATGTTCCATGGTATATTTAATTCATTGGAAATTCTTTTGTAGCCTTCACCTGACTGATATCGTTGAACAATGAGATCTCTGTGATGCTTTGGAAGCTCTCTGCGGATCATGGCTTGTGCTGGAAGATGTGGCTACAAAAATGTCAGGAAAAGCCTTCTAGAGCAGCTGAACTTTATTTGGGTGATCAGAGGCACTTTATTTGGTGACAGGTGTGTGCTGACTCCAATTTAACATGAATTTGAATGTGATTGGTTAAATCTGAAAACAGCCATATCACCAGTTATAAAAGGGTGTGCACACTTATGCAACCACATTATCTCAGTTGTTTACTTTTACTTTACCTCCCTGAAAGATTTTTGTTTATCAGTTACGTTGTACAGGTTTTAAGTCACACGAGAGGTAGAAAATGTTGTTAAATTTTTTATCTTGATGGAATTTTTTTTACATGACAAAAACCTGGCATTTGAACAGGGGTGTGCAGACTTTTTATATCCACTGTACATTGCAGTTGCTGGAGACAATTTGTTCATGAGAACATCCGCTCTCTCGTGTTCACAGCTCGTCAGAGCACGTACAGAGAAAAGCCACCTGCCTCTTCTAATCCTGAGGTTTCGCGCCAAGTACAGTCGAGAGGTCAGCATGCAAGAAGCCCGTTTTTAAATTGTTCAAGGATATTTATACAATGCTGGTCGGGCCACAAGGATCCCGCCTTCCCAACTGAATGTGTTATCTGTATATCCATATTTGGTGCAAAGTATATCAGAGTGTCGGCCGTGCTCGTGAGATCTTCAAGGTCGGCATCCTCCCTGTGTGTTGTTCTGCCATTGAAACACACAGGAGAAACTAATGGTGTTAAAGTTCAAGTACTCTGTGTTGTTTTGTGAAGCATGTAGGCCAGAAATTAATTCGAGATGAATTTCTGTAACATCTCCCCCTGATAGGGTGGCCCTAAGGTCGCCCCACAAGACATGGTGTGTAGAACCCTGAATGGCACTATATAAAGTAGACAGGGACAGGCAATCGAAGGTACATTCTCCCGCCCCAAGGAGTGTCAGCGAGTACCTTCAAGCTTTGTGTAAGGGACCCCATCAAACCAGAAAGTGCTGTAATTGGTAGATGTGTTGTGAAACGGTTCATAATGTGTTTTCAACATTGTGGAGCTTAAGTGCTCATATCCCTAACACCATACACACCTATCTGACCTTGATATCTGACCCTAGTGACAGCGGTAACATGTGATAACCTTAGCAGTCAAGCAATAATGTGCATCATTATTTGTGGGGTGGCTGTGGCAGAGCGGTAGAGCAGGTCGGCCAATGATCGAAGGATAGGTGGTTCGAATCCCGATCCCCCTGCCATATGTCATTGTGTCCTTGGGCTAGACACTTAACCCACCTTGCCTCCAGTGGGAGCACTACTGGTGTATGAATGAGTGTGAATGTTCCGGTGGTGGTCGGAGGGCTGTAGGCGCAGAATGGCAGCCATGCTTCTGTCAGTCTGCCCCAGGGCAGCTGTGGCTACATGTGACCAAGTATGAATGAGGAGTGAAAGAATAGTGGACCCGCTTTGAGTGCCGAGAAAAGTGCGATATAAATGTAATCCATTATTATTATTATTATTATCAGTGGTTGTAAACCGAGCTAACTGAAGGCCAATCCATTGCTCCTCCTGGCAGTCCATGGATATTCAAAGGGATTTCCACCCTAAACAATTCAACAAAACAAACTTTTCGCTGCACCTAATGCCGAGGCCAGCGGGCATTTAAACCCAGGCTATTTATGGATTCATGCCGGATATTCAAAGGGAATCCACTCTAATACAGGATACAATGATCCCAATTCCTCATTTAAACTCCATCAGTCAATAAGCCAACAACAAGATTTCACACTTTCAGTCTCTTTTGGCAGTTTTCACAGTTTGTCAAAACAATCAACAGAAACTCACGAATGGGATGAATCCCATTCGGCAGAAGTTTTCTTTTAAAAAAAAAGGCTTCCTGCACTTGTCTTTTTGTTGGATCCTTGTTGAAATCTCTGTTGACCCCCCATGACCCACTGCTCGACTGTTTGGTGCCTGTTCTTGTGTGTCTCCCAGTTCATTCAATTTACTCTAGGAACCTGACATCCGGGTCATGAAACCAAATTGTTGGAGTTTTCTGGGACCAAGCGGCACCCTCTCGGGCCACCGCGTCCAAACAGCCGGTTCTTTTATTACTGTCAGGTCCTGTCCAGGCGAGAGACAAAGGAGACTGATGGTCAAATTGAACACAAGTGTGACAGTTTTACTATTGATTATAAAAAGGTTACAAAAGTTAAAGTAAGTGGAGTTTAAAAGCAGAAATCTACGCAGGAGTCTAACATGCTTTCCCCCGAGAAGTAGACATGTAAGAGCCCCGTTTTTTCAGTGTTTAAGGATAATATACTATCTGGTCAGGCCATAAAGATCCCGCCTTCCCTCATGAATGTGTCATCTATATGTCCATATTTGGCACAAAATGCGTAAAAGTGTAGGTTTTAATTGTAAGGTTTTCCAGGTCCACATTCTTCCTGTGTGTTTTGTCGTTGAGACACACAGGAGATACTAACTGTGTTAAAGTTCAAGTACTATGTGTTGTTTTGTGAAGCATGTAGACCAGAAATTCATTCGCGATGAATTTCTCTAACACTACCATGTTAAAAGGATTTGAATGGAGGTTCTCAATTGTTAACATCACTGGGTGAAAAAGTTCAGAGTCTGTCGCCTGTAGTGTCCCCCTGATCAGTGAAATTTTGTTTTGAATATTATCATACCACCCACTCCTATCCTGTATACCAACCCCCTTCACAAAACCACAACCCGTGCCCCAGAACACATCAGACCAGTGTTTACAGGGCCCGTTGTTTGCAGGCCACCCTGTGGGCATGGCGCACATGTAGATACTATTACCATTGTACCCGTTTGGTCTGGGTCCACAGTCAAGAACCTCACAGAGGTCAAATTGAAATGTAAGGGAGGTTCCCTTCGTGTACTGAAGCTGAAGGCGAGCCCCACAGAAATCTGGTTTAAAATTTGGAACTTTGAGATCAAAAGCTCGACGGTGACATTGGAGGGCTCGGCTGAGGGCATGTTGGGGTGCAGGGGAGGCGGTGTCAGGAACATTCTCGATAGAACTTCCCACGCGTACGCGGACCTTTGTACGCCTTTCAGAACTTGGTAGCTCAAATGAGAGGTGTGTGTGTGGTCTTGCCTCGTCCGAGGGTTTTAGTCTTACCATTCTACCACTGTGGGACACGGCCATAAATCATGCCCTGGTGAGCATGGCGTGGTGTAGCCGTGGCCCGCATCACCTCATCATGTGAGCCTTGGTTAGCAAGGGTTACACCTGCCCCAGAGTGGTCTTGCGACTCTTGGGTCTCCATCCACAGCAGTGGGATCACTGTAACAAGGGCCACCACATGTAAGACACACAACACCCTAACATTTTGCAACAGGCTCACTTTAGGGGACTGGGTCTTGCACCCTGTCACCCCCTCTTGGTTCCATCTCGGGCTTGGAAAGGTCATTCACACCCTGCTGGAGATCCCTCAAATGCTCCTGAATGGGGACTGCAAGTACACACTGAGATTTGTGCTACCAATTACTCACCGATCTGTCCGTCAAGGCAACCTTAACGCTATGGGCAGTCTCCTGGACCACCTGAAATGGTCCTAAGAACTGTGGCTCGTCCCACAGTCGACAAGGCTGCTTCTTCTGCACCCAGCTCCCTATTGTCACGGGAGGGGGTGTAGCGATGTGCTCCCCATCCGGGAGGAGCACTTCCTGTACATGTATAGGAAGGAATCTTGCTGCAGAGTGTAAGGACTTCATATAGTCAGAAATGTGCTCCTGTTGTTCTTTCAATGTCATTGCGTCTCCTGAGGGACTATTCACAAAGGGGCAGGGCATCTTGTGGCCTGTCAACGCCTCATGGGGTGTGAGGCCATTTCACAGGAGTGCATGCTGAACAACACAATGGGCAGCACATCAACCCACTTCAACTTAGTTTGGCTCATCATCTTGGTCAACTCTGCTTTGATCGTCTGATTGGCTCGTTCCACCAACCCCTGAGACTGTGGGTGGTACACTGACCCAAACTGCTGTTTTATGCCAAAAAACTCAGTGACCTTCTTCAAACTAGCAGCGGTGAAGTGAGTTCCGTTGTCAGAGCGGATTACTCTGGGAACCCCATAGCGTGGAATGAGGTCGTGAGTGAGCCACGTCTTCACCACATTTGCAGTCTCTCTACGGGTGTGAATCTCCTCCACCCATCTTGAGAATGCATCAACTGCAACCAAAAGGTACCTAAAGCCTCATACCTCGTTGTGTTCACCCATATCTGTGAAATCAATCACAATCTCACTCCATGGGTAACCCGGCACTGGAAAAGCACCTGTACCAGCTTTCAGTGTCGCCTTTGCATTGAACTTCTGGCAAATCTCACAAGTATGTACAAATTATTTACAAATGTCTGCCAGAAAAGGATGCTACCAATTCTTTCCAATGAGGGTGCACATTCATTAATGACCAATGTGCTGCGAAAATATGTTTCCTGGCACATGTGGCAAGTACCCCGGCTGGTGGTACAAAAAGCCCATCATGGGATCAATGCTGTCAGATACTGACTTGGATGCCCCAAATTCAACCCATTGTTGTTTCTCCATCGGTGCTGCGGGAGATTGCTGTTCAAGGATACATGTTTTACCTTGGTGTGTGTGGGTGTCAGAATCAGAATCAAATGGTTTGTACACCCTTTGAACCAACGTAGTGACAGGTCTCGGTTGGTAGCCTGCTGCCACCTTCGCAGACTCATCGGCAGCAGCGTTACCCAAAGCAGTGTATGTATTTCCCCCCATGTGACCCTTGACCTTTAGAATAGCTACTGCAGCAGGTTTTTCCAATGCCTCAGCCAACGACATCAGCAGTTTTTCGTGTTTAACTGGTGTGCCAGTACAGGTAGTGCAGCCAGTTCTCTTCCAGGCGGGCAGATTACACAGGGCGGCACCAACAATATACTGTATGATGAATCAGTATAAATGTTAACCGACTGATATGAGGTGAGTTCACAGGCATGGATCACCACTTTTAATTCTGCTGCCTGGGCGGAGGCCGGAGGGGTTAATGTTCCAGCCTCCACAGTGTAAAATTCACCTCCTGAAGTGCCAACCACTGCATACGCCGTGACAATGTTACCATTTTGTCTGTCAAAATGACTGTCACCATCAGTGAAAAATTCCAAATCCGGGTTGTCAATTCGGGTATCAACAGCAGGTGTTAAACCAGGTTCTTCCTCTGGTTAGATATAAATGACACAACTGAGTGACAGGTTTGTACAAATATATCTTTCCCCAATGTGATGTGATCTGTTCCCTGGATTGCCCGTACAATTGCACAGATGCCTCAAATGCTTTGTCCCCGCTCTACTGGATCAAGCTTGGTGGAATAGTAACTAAGTACCCATCTCCCCCTGTTGCCCTGTTGATACAGCACTGCATTAACAATGCCGAGTTTCTCATTTACATCCAAATAAAAAGGTTGTGAAAAATCAGGTAAAGCGAGGTCAGCAGAATGTGCCAGTTGTCTTTTGAGTTTGATGAATGCTTTTTCTGAGTCCGCAGTCCACAACAGCGATGCTTTCACATCTTTGGCTCCAGCTGCTTTAATGAGATCATGTAGTGGAGATGATAGATCAGTGAAATTTGGGATGAAATTCTTGCTGTAGTTACACAGTCCGAAGAAACTCTTCATGTTCTGAACCGTTTATGGTTTTGGGGTGGACAAAATGCTGTCTCTGTGTTGTTGGGACACTCCCTGGTCTCGGTAAGAGATCACTCTGCCGAAGAACTCTACTCGAGGTCAAACAAGCTGGAGTTTGTCTTTTGACACCTTCAGGCCCCCTTCAGTGAGCCATTTCAGAAAATCAAGGGTTACTTCAGCTGCTGTGGTTTCGGTCTCGGACGCAATGAGAATGTCATCTACGTACTGGAGGATTTTGATGTTGCAGCCTGCAACTTTAGATTCAAATTGTTTCGTGAGGTTGTGCATGGCGTTGTTGAACAAAGAAGGACTGTCAGCTAGTCCTTGGGGCAATCGAGTGTAGGTGTACTGCTGTCCTTCAAATGTGAAAGCAAAAATGGGTTGGGAGGCGTCTGTGATGGTAATGCAAAAGAAGGCATTTAACAGGTCAAGAACAGTAAACCATTTTATGGTTTTTTCAATGTTACTCAGAAGGGTGTAAGGGTGTGGTGTGTCATAGTCTCAAAGTTCGAGAACTTTATTTATGGGGCAAAGATCATGTACGAAACGATAGGTGTTTTTTCCTGGTTTCTTCACGGGGTTCAGTGGTGTGCTATCGGGTGATGAACAAGGGACGAGCACCTCAGAATTAAGAAGTCCCTGTATGGTAGATCTGATTCCCTCAACCTTCTCAATGGACAATGGGTGCTGGCGCTGGTAGATCTGTGGTGTGTTTGGTTTAAGTTTCATTTTTTTTTTTCTTTTTTCTTTTTTTTCCCCCATGTCTGCATTTCCTCCTAAGTATTGACATCATTGCTGAAGGTGTCAATTTGTTTTGGAAGAAGATGCAATTT
>JAUESE010082611.1:0-13506 GCA_032274725.1 Malacoctenus triangulatus | reverse complement strand
CAGTATGGAGGAATATTGACACGTTTTTGTGGACTTTTATGGACGTTTTTGGACCGGGCCCTATTGACCTCCATTATGTGAACGTGGGCAGATAACAAGAAACCTCAAAGATCTCTAGCTGCATTTGAGATGTCAAAAAAGTGCTTCAGAGTGTTGAACAGCATGGGGGTGAGTAGAAAATGAAGGCACATCATTGTTTGGGTGTAGTATTCCTTTAAGCACTGGATGACTTCTACCAGAAAGGTCATGGAGGAGCCTCACTTTGTCAAGGCTTCGAAGCTGTGGACAGTGCAGCTGCTGCCACAGACTGAGCAGCAGCTACATTCACTCTGCAGAAACATGCAGGGTTACTGGATGAGGACCAAGTAGCTATAGCACAGATGTTTTGCATGGATGTCTTGCAATCTCAAGGCAGGCCATGATGCAACAATGCCCCCTTGTGGTTGGCACTTTACACCTTGAGGCACTGGGAAGCTAAGTGCCTAACAGGACTGTTGAATGACAACCTCCAAGTGGAAAGGCCTCTATTTAGAGGGCTCAGACCCCTTCTGCAGTATCCGTAGCGGACATAAAGACTCTGTTGATCACGGGGTGGTTATTGCCTCCACGTAAACCTGAAGTGCCCATATAGGGAACAATACACGCACAGGGCCAGTAGCTTTTAGCTCGCCAAGGAGCCTGAAGTCTCTAAGGCGGATAGATCAATGGGCTAGTTGACCTAATGAGGGGATAACTGCTTGGGCAAAAATGATGGATTTGTCCACCAATAGGGAATGCAGCTCTCCTATATGTTTCTGCTTTGAGAAAAAAATACTGTCTTGACCAACAGCCAATTCAAGTCAACATGTTCTGGCAGTTTTGAAGGGCAGCTGGGAAAGACACTGGACAATGAGCAAATCCCATGATGGCACTTGTGGACTCGGTGTGATATGAGCCTCTGAATCCCCTTCAAGAACTTCCTGACCAGATAATGCAAACCCACTGGCTGGGATGGTGGCGAAATAAATCCTCAGGGTGGAAGTGACCGCCTGCCTGTGGAAAACACAGCGCAAGAAAGGCAGTGCTACCACTGGACTGTATGAGGGAAAACCACAACACAGAGAACCAAAGGCTGTTCCTGTGGTCAGGTTGCAGGACACCTGCATGTGGAAGTGCCAAGGATTGGTGAATGCTTAGATGACAACATGGTTAAGGGAGATGAACCTGACAACAACCAAGACTTGCAGGACCGTCAATTGGTCTGAATGATCATTTTTATCACTGTTTTTGTTTGCCAATTTGAAAACAGTCTTCTGTCTTATTCCTAAAGTGGTCTAAACTGCAGTTCATGCATGGATTATAAGACACCCCTGTCTTGCACAGACATGCATGTCACGGATCATGACCATCTCTGCCTGAAGGGGGGGTCATGCAGGAGTCACATACATGATAATCCATCCTGCTGGCAACACGCTTTAACAATCTACTATTGCGAGCACACCATGGGTACACATGGTGGTTGCGCAACTCACTCAACAACTGCAAGTGAAGACCCGGAGTTAGTGGAGTGGGTAGATAATCGGACAACAGCTGTTCAGCAGCACAAGTTGTTACATGGGCTGCTCCGGAGAACGAGGGAGCAAGCCCTCCACGACAATTGTTCAAAAGAATCAAATGAAATGTATAGCTGGAGCACCACAATGGAACATCTGGTGCCAAGGAAAGCTCGAAAAAGTCTGCCAAAGAACAGAAAAAGATGCCTCCAAGCCAATGGGGCTAATGCACACCACTCACTTAAGAGGGAGGTGGGCCAGCAACACTTGAATCAGAAAAAAAGTAAATCGCAGTATCTTAGGAGACAAGTAAAACCCAAATCACCAAACTTACAGTTTCAAAGTTCCCTGCAAATAGCCAATGAATGATCTGCAATTGTAGTTTGCTATTGTGAGAAGGTTTTTGCAGGAACATATCGCCACCTTGTGATAGGGTAGATATACACCGTGTTCCACATGAATATGCAACTGATATTTTTCTCTGATTTTCCAAAATAGTCAATGCAAATGACGGTCAGCATAACTTTTAACTCATCTTCTCAGTGTAATGAATTCAAATGTTATTGAACAAACCACAAGATGACAACAGTATTTATTCAAAAATAAAACACTTAAAATGCAGTGTTCCAAATTTTTACGCACGACAGATTCTTATAACATTTGACAGGTTAAGAACTGAAAATGCTCTGAAAACGCTTTTTTGAATCTACAGCATTAGGAGGTCATATCTACTGAAATCAAAAGTATTCAAATGCATCTTACATTTTAACATCGGATCCTTTATTTGATAGCAGCTTCACAATTCTTGCATCCATTGACTTTGTGAGGTTTTGGGGAGTTTCTGCTTGAATTTCTTTGCATGATGTCAGAACTGCCTCCCAGAGCTGCTGATTGGATGTGAACTGCCTCCCACCCTCATAGATCTGTTGCTTCAGGATGCTCCAAAGGTTCTCCATAGGGTTGAGATCAGGGGAAGATGGGGGTCACACCATGAGTTTCACTCCTTTTATGCCCATAGTAGCCAGTGATGCAGAGGGATTCCTTGCAGCATGAGATGGTGCATTGTCATGCATGAAGATGATTTTGTTACAGAAAGCACTGTTCTTTTTGTTCCAAGGAAGAATGTTCAGTCAGAAACTCCAAATACTTTACAGAGGTATCTTCACACCTTCAGGGAGCCTAAAGGGGCTGACCAGCTCTGTTCTTATAATTCCGGCCCAAAGCATGACTTCACCTCCTCTTTGTTGAGGTCACAGCCTTGTTGGGACATGGTGGCCGTCCACCAACCATCTACTACTCCATCCATCTGGACCGTCCAGCGTTGCACAGCACTCATCATTGAACAAGACCGTTTGACATTTAGTCTTTATGTATTTCTGGGCCCACTGCAGCCATTTCTGCTTGTAAGCGTTGGTTGGGCGGTGGGCAAATTGAATGTTGAAGCATAACTGCAAGCCTGTAGAGGATCCTACACCTTGATGTTTGGTGGACTCCAGAGGGACCAGCAACTTCAAATAACTGTTTGCTGCTTTGTAAAGGTAGTTTAGCAGCTGGTCTCAATCTGATGTTTTTGTCTGGCAGAAAGTTTCCTCATTGTGCCTTTATCTGCACAAACCTGCGTGGCTCTGAATCAGCCACAAATCTCCTCACAGTGCAATGATCACACTTAAGTTTTGTGTGAAATAAAGTTTTTCATCCCTTGTCCAAGACATTGAACTACTTCATGTGTTTTGACAGCAGAGAGATCCTTTTTCTTTCCCATGTTGTTTGGAAATGGCCATTTGCTTAATAATGTCAAACGCATTTCTTAAGTAGTTTTTCCTTAATTGGGCTTACCTGGCAAACTAATTATCACAGGTGTCTGAGATTAATTTCAGTAGTCCAAAGAGCCCCATGACACATTTGCTATCCATGAGTTTAATTAATAATCAAAAAATGCAATCTTTATGACCCTAAAATACCATTTGCGTAATACTTTGGACTGCAGTGTGGACTTTTCAGGTCATCCAGAGGTCACAGGTGACTTTGTTAGTACAGTTACTCAAGTTGCACCTGTGTGAGATGGAGCTTCCAGTGCTCAAAGCCTCTGGTAGTCTGGAAGGATAAAATAGAACAAAGGACTTGGTACCACCTTCAAACTAAGACCTTTTCACCCAAAAGTTTTATTAGGTTTTAGGATCAATATCAGACAAGTAAACAAAAAAAAAGGAAGTGAGTTTAATGAGTTTGTTAAAAAAAAAATGTTAAGACTAAGAATATACTTTATCCC
The DNA here is from genome assembly GCA_032274725.1 of Malacoctenus triangulatus. NCBI lineage: Eukaryota > Metazoa > Chordata > Actinopteri > Blenniiformes > Labrisomidae > Malacoctenus > Malacoctenus triangulatus. The sequence continues at coordinate 9,705 of JAUESE010082611.1, read as the reverse complement.
CATTGAGAAGTCCTATACAGTAAAACTTTGCAAACATCTGTCCTTACTGTAATGTTGCTGCTGTCTTTCTTGCAAATCCTCCCTTGAAGTGAAGAAAGAAAATCAACTGAAATCCAATGACATGTCCAGAGCGAAAGCCTAAGTGAGACCTTTACAGCTGTTTCTTGTCCTGTGTGGGAGGGGGGCACACGGAGAAACAGCTCAACATTAACTTTCACAGTCAAGTGCCAAAGCATTTTGAAAATAGATATTTAGTATTTGTTTTATCTTAACACATTCAACACTAAAAAACTGATGTATTGATACAAGTTATAAAACATTTCAAAATCCACCTGTATGTTTTGGGGTTTTTTTCTGTATGTTTTATCTACTCGGTAAATTAAAATAAAATCTTTGTCTCATCTTTTTTTGCCACTGTAGATTTGTCAGAAGTCTTTTGAAACTATGGTCTTGTAGAATAAGCCAAATTGTCACACTCCTATCGATTAGGTATTTGGTACTGAACCATTCACGATAACTATATAACGTAACAAAAGCATTTGTTGACAAAACACATCAGATATGTGCTTTAAGGTCAAGCAGACGTAGATGACAAAATGAAGGTAAAAACATGACTTTCATAACTTTGTTCAATGATAGTTTTTAAAATGCGTGAGTGATGATGAGTCGTGCATCAAATAGTGTTTACTGTATGACTCCATCTCTTTGGATTTTGCAGGAGCTGGCAGTGTCAGTAAGTGAGGACTTCATCGAATACCTCACAGAGGGGGCAGTTGCCATTGAGGTTTATGGACACAGACAGACAGATGCAGGAAGAAACCCTGCCCTATGGGACCTCAGCATTATCCAGGCTAAAACACGAACACTACGAGACCGGTAAACAGACAGAAGCTTGAAAAGTGTTATTCTTCACATTTCACGAGTGTGTTGACAACATATGTTTTTGCAGCTGGAGTGAGGTGACACGTCGTCTGGAACTGTGGATACAAATCTTGGAAATAAATGAAAATGGAGACTTTGTCCCAGTGGAAGTGGTTCCAACTAAGGATGTGTCCACCGGGGGAATCTTCCAGCTTCGGCAGGTCAGGATAAGCTTAAACATACCTGCAGTCGACCTGTGTGCACCAGTACAAATGATGAACTTCGAGATGGAAAATCTAGTCTTTTAAATTTCTGTGCCCCCACACTTTGTCATCATCAAGGGCCAGTCAAGGCGAATCCAAGTGGATGTGCATTCAGTCCAGGACTCAGGAACCATGCCTCTGATAGTGGAGAACGTGCTTGCAGTGTCAGTAGGGTGTGTTGAGATCAGAAACAGTGCAGCAAACCAAGATGGAAATGAGATGGACAGCTATCAGGTAAAGGAGGTCAAGGAGACTCTTGCTCATCACATTCAAAATGTACTTATGACTGGACTGAAACAGACTACAGTTATCAAAAGAGTGGTTCTTTTCAAAAGGAAAAAGACTTGGAGCGATTGCGGCGGCAGTGGTTAGCTGCCCTCACCCAGAGACAAGAATACCTTGACCAACATCTGCAGAACTTGGTTAGCAAAACAGGTAACGCATATAGAGACACAAAATGTGTCGATGTGCAATGTTATGTGCTACAAAGCTTTTTACTTTCATTTCATTTGTGCAGAAAAGACAGAGGACGACATTGAGAGGGAAGCTCAGTTGCTGGAGTGGCGCTTGACTCTAACAGAGGAGAGAAACGCTGTCATGGTGCCTTCTGCAGGCAGCGGAATTCCAGGAGCACCAGCAGAATGGTACAACCTGTGCTGGATAAAATTGGATTCAGCTTTGTCACTAGCCTTTTTTTGTCTGACAAATGTTGGAAAAGTAGACTTTGGATTGAATAAATGTGGGTTTTTTTTCAGTAATTAGCACAAACAATGTTTCGACAAGATTATAAACAAACCCCGCCTTTTTTTGTCTGACAGATGTTGGAAAAGTAGATTTTGGATTGAATAAATGTGGGTTTTTTTCAGTAATTAGCACAAACAATGTTTCGACAAGATTATAAACAAACCCCAGATCCCACAGAAAAACAGTCAGTGGAGAAATGTCCTTTAGATTTGGATTAAATCTGGACAAACTGATCAAATTTTGTTGGTGATCCATCAATGCAGTTGTCAGAAATATTCAAACATACACACATTTCTGTTGCATGTTATGTGTGTGGCCACTTGGTAGATTATTTCAAGCATTTGACACCTTTGAACTTTGTGCTCCATCATCAATGTATACGGGTAGTGCTTTGGGTTAAGATGCTCTCCGGTCAGCAGTAGAACCTGGGTCTGAATTTCACTTCCGGCAACAGGTATGACCTTTGGTGGAAATTAAACAGTTCCATCATTTGGTAGAGGTTTGCATCTTCCTTTGTTTGAAAAAGTTTAATGGTATTGTACCTATAATGACTGTGTCATGCACAACACTGAAAAAGTCCTCATTCAAAATTTAGCAACACTTGAAATAGATTCAATTTCCCTGTCGCTTCAACAGAAAATTGAGCAATGATGCTCCTTATCAATAAACCAAAAGTGGGGATATTTTGTTTGTGTCTCTCAGTTCCATGCATCTGTGGTATTTAGGAATGCACCAAACAGTGAAAGTGTGTGTGTATTTGTTGACAGGGTCCCCCTCCCAGGCATGGAGACTCACATTCCTGTCCTCTTTCTCAACCTCAGACGTACGTTTGTTTCATAGTCTGTTACCTCACTTTCTGTTTTTCTACTCATTGGTACACTCCTGAAAATGTTCTACAATGTTTGGTCCCTCAGCTGATGATCTCAGCTCTCCAGACCAGTTTGAGATCCATGAGACCGGAGGCTTGGATGCAACTTTGAGTGGAGAAGATGAGGACGACCTATTTGACCTCCAAATTGTCAAACATTATGATGGAGAGGTCAGAGTCAGCCTTTATGGCTCATTTCCTGATCCTCTCTGAGCTCTTGGTGGGTCTGCTATTAAACAGAACTTTTTAACTTTCAGGTGAAAGCTGAGGCATCTTGGGATTGTACAGTCCATGAGTGTCCACAGCTCAGCCGCAGGGGATCATGGCCGGAGCAGCGTGTGTTCTTGACGGTCCGAGTGGTCGTCCAACTTAGCCACCCTGCTGACATGCAGCTAGTGCTGAGGAAGAGAATCTGTGTCAACGTCAACCCAAGCCGCCACGGGTTCGCCCACAACTTTCTTCGAAGGATGTCCACCCGCAGCACCATACCAGGCTGTGGGGTCACCTTTGATGTGGTGTCCAACATCCCTGGGGTAAGGCTGTAAAAATTGTTTTTGACATTTTTCTATTTGTGCTTACACAGTTTTACTTGCCTCGACACAACGTTGCACAGTGCAATGCTTATCATTTCAGTTTTTTCTATTTGTTGCTTCTTACTTTAACATTTGTGGGTCATTCTGCAATGCAACTTGTCAGTCTCCCATGCCACCCTATGTTGCAAATACAGGCTGAAACAATGGAGAACTGATGTGATGTTATACTTGCTTGGTCTATGGCGGTGTTGGCAACATTTAAGTCAACAGTCCAGGATGTGTGGGACTCCATCTGCTGAAGGGTTTCATCTCATTGAACCTAATCAGCAGAGATAATAGCGTTTCTTTTTATCTACCCAGCTGTTGCAGTGGATATACATCCAAATAGTGTTCCAAGTCCCATTTTCTATAAAAAACAAATGGAAAAACAATCGAGCAGAAACTCGCTGCAAAAAAAACAAGACTAGAGTAGTCACCTGCAATGTAACTTTCCACACTGAAACCAGATACCTACTAACCTAACTCCCCCCACTTAGCACTTTAAATACCTCATAGCCCCTACCACTGGGCATAGTGGGTTACATAACCTAACAAGAAGCCCTTAGAAAAGGCAAACCTCTACCAAGTGGGCATACACTGTTACAACACAAGAGAGAAATTATGTTTTCCTTCATTTTGGATCACTTGATGAGTGACTCAGCACCAAAATGTATTCAGTTGTTCCTTGTACCAGCCCTCCCCCATTTGGTGATCACATAATTTCAGCTTGGCTTATGTAATAATGTGTTCTTTATCGTTTCTTGCCACTTTTCAAATCTAATTTTCTTAAAAATTGTCCTATGGGCTTTGACCCTAAGGTGAAGAGTGTCCTGCTCTACTGACTGAGTTAGCCGTTTCTTGTTACGTGCTATAGAAATGTTTCATCGTATTTGCCATAGTTGCCCTTCTCAACTCCAATCTCCACGGTGCTTTGTCTCAGCAGGATGCTCCGGGTTGTGAGGACAGGGACATGCTGGTTCGACTTGCTGCTAATGCTCACAACAGCCAGTCGGCTGACAACGAGGCCGCCATTGAGAAATATCTCCGGAGTGTCCTGAGTCTGGAGAACATCCTGACTCTAGACAGACTTCGACAGGTAGGTGGACAGTAGTGTTTGGTTGATAGAAAGGAGATTCTCTCTCTAACACTCAGTGAATATGCTGTTGAATCATACTGGCAAAAGTGCAAACTTGAAAAAGTTTCTGAAAATGGTCAGTTCAATGGCTTTACCTTTGAACCAACCTTGATTTTGCAGGGATCACATCATGAAAGTTCAGATTTCTCTGCAAATAAAAATAGTTTAATGTAAAGCTGCACCTCTGGACTGTTTTAGTATTTGATTATTCTATCGATTGTTGTGCACATTTTTATTGTTTTACAGAAGCTTTAACTTTGCTTACTCAATCTTTATTTAGCAGTTGTACCTGACAGAGAAAATAAAAAGTTAGTTTGATGAACAACCAGCTGACCTCTGTTACTCCACCATTATTCAGTTACTTGTATGTATTTTACATGCACTATTCCACACGAGCCATCACTGATCAAACTGGAAGTGCCCTCAGACAGTACAGACCTCCACCAAGTGGCCTTCCAGTGTTATTACACACCACAGAGAGGACTGATTCCTTCATTGTGAGTCACTGCCTAAGTGCCCATTTTTTCTTCAGTGTAATCAGTAGTTCCTTGTCACCCCTCACCCTTCCTACAAATTTCATTTTAATCTGTTCAGAGTATTTTGCTTACAAACAAGCAAGCAAGTGAGGTTATGAAACAAGCTTTGTGTTGCTAAACATGGTGGCGGTGATGTCACCGCCCGACAGCTACAGACAGTGTCTGAGGAAACATCGGTTCCGCTTGGTGAGGGGAATAGAGCTATTTTAGTCCCCTCCTGATCAGTATAACAAGCTCCACGTGTCCCACAAGCAGCCACATGCTGTTATTCAATGCTGTAGAAATGGCATTTTTTATCATGTTTGTTCACTGGATGATGTCAAAAATTAATCAGTTCGTCCTTGTACCCCTCTCACCCTTCCTACAATTCTACCCAAACCTGTTGAGTAGTTTTTGAATTTGGTTTGCAAACCAACAATAAAAAAAAAAAAATGCTGGTGATTACATGACCTCCACGTTTGGTGGAGATAATCAATTCTTATTTGTTCTACTTATAAATACTCATTTCTGATGACCGTGATGTTCACCTTTACCTGTTGGGTGGGCTGGGTAGGCTGGGTACATGCAACAGAAGCTTTCAGCTCAGATGCTGAATGGAAGAAGTGCTGTCATGTAGAGTTACTTCCATTTTATTGCGGGTCACTTTGCTCTTCCTGCTGCTCACCGTTTCCGTCTCTGTACGTCTTCATTTTGGACGCGGCACAGGAGGAATCAAGAGCGGCATTGAGCACACTATGTGTGCGTTTTGTGCGTGTTGAGGTGAATCAAACAAAGCCTTCAGGCAGAGAATCCCACCTCAAAGCATTTTAGTAATTAAATTACTCTACAAATAGCTAGCTGCCATGAACTCCACTGTGACAGTGAGTTCCCTTTTTTTCCCTTATTTCTGTTTTGCTTATATTTACGTGTTTGTATTGATCATCCAAGCTCATACTTGTTGTCTTTCCACTCTGTAGTTTGTAACCTTATCAACATTTTCTGGCTGGTGATTTAGGAGGTGACAGTGAAGGAGCAACTTGCTGGCAGAGGGAGGAGTAACCGACGAAGCCTCAGTTCTCCATCTGTCCACAGAGTAAATCACACACTGCTACCATTTACTATGAGATGAGGCTCGTTGTCATTTTCTTTTCGTCTCCTGTGTGCTTTTTGTCCCCTCAGCTGTCTGGAAGTCGACAAGACTTGTCCACAACCTGCTTGCTGGACAAAGTAATTTACACTTTGATGCAAGACTCAACTGTTCAACTCCTTGCATGTCGAAATGTGTATCTAGAAATGTTTCATTACCCCCCCCCGCCTCCATGCTTTCAGGATCGATGGGAAAGTCAACAGGACATCTTTATGTCAACTCAGTTCCAGCGCACTCTGCCCCGCCCGGCCTCCTCCCCTTCCACCTACTCCACCTCACCGACCTCAACCACTTCACCCTTTGCTACACCCCCCCCACAGAATCAGGAGCCAGAACAGGGTAAGTCTTTGCCTTTTACTCTCACTACGCCTGCATCTCATCTTATCTGTCCTCATGAATGAATTTGGACTGTGACTCTCCTTGAGCCACCCTTCTTCTTTTTTTTTTTTAGATTTATATTTTTTTACTCTATATATCTTTACTCTATATTTTTTTACCCTGAGAATAAGTTGACTTTGCAGTGTGTAACTTGTAGCCACGCTTGCTGGAGCAATAGCTCATGATGTTTTTCTGGTTCGGTCATCAGGCCAAAGTAAATGATTTTCATTGTTATAAAATTTAAATGTTCAAAATGATTGTTGAATTTTCCTTTTGCAAAGATGCTGGCCTCAAAGTGAAGCTTTTTTAGGCAGCAGCGGCCTCATGTGTGCAGTTGTTTTATTCTCTGCCCATGGGCAGATGTATGAAACTTGACATTCCATGAAAATGTGTGTACGATCTTACAAACTTCTAACCTGACATGACATGCACATTGCCAAACAAATTGGAGAGTGCCAGTTCCAAAGTTCATTATTGATTTGTATTTATATTATTCATGAGTAACCTACGTACAGGGGAAAACTATGGCCTTACATTAAAAGGTGAATGAACAACTAATGATCAACTCCTTGACCTTTGACTTGACTCCCAGGAACAGGTGAAAGGACTAAAAATATGACCTCAGGTATTTCAGTGTCTTCCATCATCTTTTTCTTTCTCCTTTATAAAAAAAAAAAACTCAATATTATCTTGCCATGGTCTGGCCACTTTTCCTGTGTCTTTATAATGAATCATTTTCAAACCTAGACCCCCCTTTCTCTCATTCAGTCACTGTCTGCATCTCCGGCTTTCTCTTGAATTTTAATGCCTCTGTCCATCAGGATCTTTTTTATTTCTGAGTCAGTTCTGAGTTCCTGCAACACTGGAGTCATGAAGTTGTGGTCAGAGATTAGCATTGTATTGTTTTGTTTCATCTGTAATGACAGGCCTTCTTCTCTTTGGTACCAAATAATTATGGACTGTAGTGTCTCTCCAGGGCTGCTAAGAGTGCCCACCGAACTATCAAGCTGCCCCCCCAGCAGACTCAGCTTTCTCCATAATAACTCCTTGAAGAAGGGGGAGGACCCAGTCCCTCTTTCCACCCTCCATTACACAAAGTTGCCGCACTTTGTTCCTCCTTGATCTTTTCCCAAAGTGAGATAACTTTTCCTGCAGCCTTTTCTGTTGACTGAGTGTTTCCAGCAGCATTGCTTCCAGGCTGAAAGTTAATCGGTATGTGTTTGGGCATCACTGAAACTTTTTTTTTGTCCATGTAACTCAACACTGTTTAGCTGAACTTCTTTGTTGATGTCTTTCTTGAAATTTGCAAACTCCTGTCTGAGATTTGTGGTGGGTCTTTAAGTCATTTTCATTTCTTCTCTGCGCTCATGCACAGTATGTCCTTTGTGATGGCTGCCAGGCATTTAAATAGTGCTCAAGCTTCCTTCTGTGCTGCAGCCCACCATTGCCCACTGGGGTGGTGAGTCCAGAAGTTGTGAAAGTTGGCTGAAGTGTGCAGCCAGCAGCTTTAATTTAATGCAGGCTGCTGTTGAACCAGAGGGAACAGCAAAAGAAGCTGGCAGATCTGGCTGTAATTTAGCATGGAGGTCCAAGAGGCTACTCAGGGTTTTGTTGTTAAAATTAGCTTACTCATCAACTAAAAGCAGGCTTGCTTAAAGGGGATGTTGAAAATCAGCTGTTGTGATCTCAGTAATCATGGTTTTTGTGTTCCTGAAAGAGATGTCTCTTCAGAGGTTGTCTAACACTTGGCTGAATACATCCTTCCCTCGATCCTCCCAGCCCCTGCTGCTGCTCCTGTTGTGATTCGTATTTGCCAGGTGATGAATAGTGGCTTGTTTTCTCCACACATGATACTTAGCACCGAGACCAGAGTTCAGTTTTTGTATCATGAGAACAAATCATTTTGTTTTTTCAGTTTAAGAATCTTTCATGTGTCTCTTATCAGACTCCATGTAGGTTGTCTTGTGCCATTCACAGAGGAGTGTTTTTTATCTGACCGCTGTAACATACAGGCCTGATGGTTCAACCTGAGGTGTAGCTTGCAAGGTTTCATGCCCAATCCCCTTCCTTTCCCAACCAAGACTTAAAACTCTGGCTTCCTGCATTCAAGGGTAATGTCTCGGGATGCATCATACTGGCTTACACTCAGTATTGGCGACTCTCCGCCCTTCAGATGGCAACCAGGAATTTCACAAATTAAGCGTTGCATCCTAAAAGCAGTTGCAGAAACTTGTCTGGCATCAAGGGCATTTGGCAAACCAAGACCTGCATACAAATTAACACAATTTCATGAGGGGAAAACACTGTGGAGCAGGCAACTTTGCTTTCGCCCTCGAAGAAGAAGTTGTCTCTGTCTAACAGCAATGCTCTCCCCTCAAATTCATTTATGACTTTCAGCTGTGATAGATAAAGTTGCAATTGGCAAATGTATCTCTTAGCATGTGCTCTTTCTTGCACTTTTTCACAATCTGGTATGAATGGGTGAAAGTATAGTTTAATAAAGGCAAAGCACTATATGCTCAGCAGGAAGCATTAATTAATTTCAATCTTGCTCTTAATGTTAAGTCCATGGTGTTCTCTAGAGCTTCAAATATTGATCATGATATGCTACATGCATCCACTGTATATTGGTTCCTTGCCAGGTAACAAAAACTAAACTGTCTTATAAACATCACGTTGATCATTTCCCCTCCAAGCTGCATGAGAAACTTGTTCTCTTGCACAGAAATAGATCTCATGTTACTTTTGTCTTCGTTGGACTACTGTACAATCAACTTTTTTAATCAGTCTTTGACTATGATGCTGTAATTTATAGATATGCTTTAGCCACAACCCTCCTGACTCTGTTCATCACTGCGTACTAAAATGTATCACACTGACAGTTAGGAAACAGAAACATAGATGACTTGTTCTGGTGCATGGTTTTGTATAAAGGTCTGGCGTGCTTTCTTGACCTCGGTTAGACTTAGCGTTTTACTATTGTGGTTTCTAAATTTCTTTATTGGTGCATCGCCAATAATGTATTTACTCCATTTTCCCAAAAAAAAGAATCAGTTAAAAAATTGTCTCATTGCAAGAAACTATTTGCTCTGGGATTTTTTTTTTTTTTTGCAAAATTTAGTAACAAACTACTTAAACTCATAGACTTAAAGGGGCAAAACGGAGTTTTGTGGCCAAAACACGGAACTGCAGCACTCTTCTGCTCGTTCTCGTTGTGCGCGC
>JAUESE010082466.1:0-13524 GCA_032274725.1 Malacoctenus triangulatus | reverse complement strand
AATGAAGCACAAAATGAGCAGGCCTGTCTGTGTTCCTCCAACAAGCAACTATGCAAATACAAAAATGCAGATGGGGGACTTCAGCCCCTCCCTCTGTGGTGGTCGGGAATGCCTTGTTTGCATAACAGAAGGCCTCTCCACAGGGCGTCTTCGAGTCATTTGACTCGGCTTGAGGCTTCCTAGGTATGTGGACAGAATGACTCGCCTCGAGGCATTCCTGTGCAGGGAAGACAACTGGCTGGTACCCATGCACAATATGAAAAGGGGACAGTCCTGTGGAGGAACACAGCAGTGAGTTGTTAGCATATTCCACCCAGATGAGCTGGTTGCACCATGAAGAGGGGCTCCCGGAGGCCAACACACGTAGACTAGTCTCTAAGGCCTGATTCAGTCTCTCAGTCTGGCCGTTTGTCTGTGGATAATAGCCAAAGGAAAGACTCAGAAGTGTCCAGTGACCTGCAAAAAGCCCTCCAAAACTACGCCATGAATTGCAGGCCCCGGTCAGACAATATTTTTCATGCAACCGGACAACATGTTGGAGGAGAGCCTCTGCGGTCTCTCTGGCAGAGGGTATCTTGGGCATGGGAACAAAATGAGCTATCTTGGAAAAACGGTCTACAACCGTCATTACGACAGAGTTTCCTTCTGAGACCGGGAGTCCTGTGACAAAGTCCACTGAGATATCCGACCAAGGTCTCGAAGGTAGTGGCAGGGGGTGAAGGAGGCCAGCAGAAGGTCTACAGCAGGGGTGGGCAATCTTGGTCCTGGAGGGTGGCAGCCCTGCACGCTTTCAATGTGATCTTGCTCCAACACACCTGAATTTTGTTGGTGTCATCATGCAGCTCTGCAGCAGAGCCTGATGACGAGCAGCTTATTGCAATCAGGTGTGTTGAAGCTGGGACACATTGAAAACATGCAGGGCTGCGGCCCTCCAAGACCAGGATTGCCCACCACTGGTCTACAGGATGGCAGGAGATCTGAGCAGTGTGTGCCCAGTGGATGACCTGAGAGCGAAGGGGAGTAAGGACAAACACCCGGTTGGGTGGACTGCCCTCCGGGACAACACAGTTGGTTAGAGCGTCCTTTACCTTGGCCTCAATCTCCCAGGTGACGGCTCCAATAACACAAGAGGCTGGGAGGATGGGCGTGTGGTCAAGCTCGGACATCTCTGAAGAATATACCCGCGAGAGTGCGTCAGGCTTGCAATTCTTAGCCCCTGTCCTGTATGAATGACTGAACCGCAAGCGGTTAAAAAATAATGCCCATCTTGCCTGACGAGAGTTGAGCCTTTTCACCGACTGCAGGTACTCCAAGTTCTTATGATCAGGAATGGGAGTTCCGCCCCCTCAAGCCAGTGATGCCACTCCTCTAATGCCACCTTAATCACCAGGAGCTCTCTGTTCCCAACGTCATAGTTCTTTTCAGATGGCGACAACCTCTTTGAAAGGAAGGCACAGGGGTGGGGCTTGCCATCAGCATGAGAACGTTGAGAAAGGACAGTCCCCACTCCAGTTTCTGAGGCATCCACCTCCACCACAAACTGCAGGGCCAGGTCAGGGATAGAAAGCACAGGGGCAGTGGTGAAAGCCCTCTTAAAGCGTATAAATGCCTTGTCAGCCTTGAAAGACCACGTGAATGGAACCTTGGGGGAAGTAAGTTCATTCAATGGAGCAGCAACTGAGCTAAAGTTTGTAATAAACTTTCGGTAAAAATTTGCAAAGCCAAAGAACCGTTGCACGTCCTACGTGAGACAGGGTAATGCCAGTCTGCTCCTGCACTGACCATATCTGGGTCCATCTGGACCTTCTCTTCTGCGATGATGAAACCTAGGAAAGACACTGATGGCTGGAGAAATTCACACTTCTCAGCCTTGACAAATAGGTTTTTCTGGGGGAGGCACTGAAGAACCTGCCGAACGTGCTGCACATGGGAGGCCTCACAGGGAGAAAAAATGAGGATATCATCTAAACAAACAAACACACTGAGTATGTCTGAGGATATCATTAACCAAAGCTTGAAACACAGCTGGAGCATTGGTTAAACCAAAGGGCATTACAAGATATTCATAGTGTCCACTCGGAGTGTCAAAAGCAATCTTCCATTCATCCCCCTCTCTTATCCTCACTAGATGGTAAGCATTACACAAGTCAAGTTTTGAAAAGATCTTCGCTCCATTTAACAGTTCAAAAGCAGTAGACATGAGGGAGTGGGTACCGATTACGGACAATGATATCATTAAGTCCCCGATAGTCAATACACGGCAGGAGGGTCTTATCCTTTTCAACAAAAAAGAAACCAGCTCCAGCTGGGGAGGAAGACAGCCGAATGATCCCAGCATTCAAGGAGGCTGAAATGTATTCATCCATTGCTCTTTGTTCCGGAGCAGACAGGGAGTATAAACAACCTTTGGGATGAGAGGTACCAGAGAACAGGTCAATCGCACCGTCACAGTTCCAGCGAGGAGGAATTGAGGTGGCCCAGGACTTATTGAATACTTCCTTAAGTCATGATAATATTTGGGAATTTTGGATAAGTCAGGGTACTCCGAGTTATGACTGACAAAGGTCTTCTGAGACCCCTGCCTTATCTGAATCAGATGAGACAACTCCTTGGGGCTCCGCAGAAATGGAGGCAGGGGAAAAGTTTTTCTGGCAACTTCCTCCCCAACCCGTAATCTCCCCAGGGGACCAGACCATGAGAGGGTTATGCTGGGCTAACCAAGGAAACCCCAGAATGAGAATGCAAAGGCGAGGAAAAAAGATGAAATCAGACCTGTTCATTGTGTCCCTAGGCCACAACAATCTTCAGAGTTTCTGGGTGGTGAGTAGCTGTGTAAAGCAGCCTCCCATCTAAGGAATTGGCTCTTAATGGCTCTGGAAGGCGGACTACAAATAACCTGAGTTTCTTAGCGAGTCTCCAGTCAAGAAAACTCATCAGCGCCCGAGTCTATCAACACTTTGAGTTGCTCATGAAAAACGGGAGTCACTATCTCTAAATCAGTCAATGCACAGAACTTATAGCTCGGAGAAATAGTACGGCTTGCTAGCGCCCTCCGTCTCAGTAGCAAGCCTGGCCTTTTACTGGACATGCACCCAAAAAATGACCAGACTGACCGCAATAGAGGCAAAGCCTGAGTTGTAACCGTTGCTGGTGTTCCTCGGGTGACAATTTAGCACGCCCCAACTGCATAGGTTCCTCCTGCCCCACGGAAAGATTAGCAGCCAACGAAGGGGAGGATGAACCGGAGGGTGATTGCTGTCGGCCAACCTGGATACTTTCAGGAAACCCCTGCAGGAAGGATGAGGAACCTGACAGTCGAGCTTTCTCTTTCTGACGTTCCTTCAAGCGGTTGTTAATCTTAACTGCCAGGACGATGAAAGAATCCAGGTCAGCTGGAGGATCCACGGAAACCAGGTGGTCCTTGATGGCCCCTGATAGACCACAGCGGGATGCGTCGATGAGGAATGGGGTGTTCCACCAAGAGTCAGCTGCCAGCGTGCGAAACTTCATCGCAAAGTCAATCACAGAGCATGCTCCCTGGCGTAAATCCATGAGGGCCCTTGCAGCATCAGGACCTGGAGTTGATCGATCAAACACCTTGGACAGTGTAGCGGTGAAGAGGTTGAGACTGTGACAGATGGGGGAGTTGCGGGCCCACGCCGCAGTGGCCCACGCCTCAGCTCTCCCGGACCGGTGCGTGATGATAAAAGCAACCTTGGAACGATCACTGGGAAATGCCCCCAGCTGCAGCTCAAAATGCAGTCCACACTGTACTAAAAAGGCCTGGCAATTATCCCCGTCCCCAGAGAAGTGTCCTGGACGGGCCAAAGGGAGAGAATCGGGAGTACTGACATTCGCAGGAGTCATCGCGGGAGAGTCACTGATGGGATGAGCTGCCACTGCACCACCGGACTGAGAATCGGCTGCTGGTTCTGGTGGAGAGAGCCGAGTCAGAAGCAGCTGCATCTGTTGATTCAGCACGGTGGCTTGGGCTGCCATTGTGGTATGAAGCTCTTTGTGCCAGGCATTAATCTGCCCTGTGAGCAGAGTGCAGAATCAAAGTGCAGAATCAAACAATGCTCGGTCTGCTGGGTCCATGGCGTGGCCAGTTTGTACTGTCACGGATCAGCACTAGAACACAGGACCCAAGATGCATGGCCACAGTTCCTTGTTTAGACAGGTTTGTTCGGGTGAAATACAGGGCAGGAACACAGGAATCCAGCCTCCGAGGAAGGCAGGTCACAAGCACAGGCAGAGTGAATCAAACTCCAAGGCAGACAGGGGGGATCCAGGAATCAGAAATCAGGTACGGAAACAGGTCGGTAACAAAAGACAGAAACAAAACGCTGGTAAGTACTCGCACTCGGAAAACAACAAACTGGCAACGGGAGTGGAGACACAAAGGGCATATATACTGGGTGGGGAACAATGAGTCACAGGTGAAACACATCAGGAAGGAGGAAGGTAATCACAACAGGGTAAGTCAAGACACCCACACTGAAACAGACAGAGACTACCAAAATAAAACAGGAAGTGACATGGCAAACCACCTTAAGGCCTCTGAGCGGTTCCTACTGTCCTACTGTCCTTCCTACTCCTGTCACTTCCTACTGTCACTTCAAAAACTAGGCATTGCATGACAAATAAAAACAAGTTGAACTTCATAAGAGGGTAAAAAAATCCTTCAAATTAAAAGTGAGCTTCAACTGAGGGATTCTGCCAGACAATGAGGAGGAGAGCAGGACACAAGAGCAAGAAAGAAAGCCCTTCAATGAATCGTTGATAGAATGACATATGATGGAATTGACATGCAATAATATTTGCTTAAGACAAGCTGATGTTACCTGCAGAATCAAAGGCAAATAAATTACATAAATGAATTGAGAGGCTTGCTGATGCAGCAACATTGAGATAACTTGTGAGGCTGCAATGTGTCCTCACCTATTGGGAAGGAGTGGCCCAGATAACGCTGAGGTGGGAGATGGCTCTGGAAGAGGACCTTCTTTAGATGATGATGGAACCAGAGGTTAGTCATTGGCTAATTATTGCTAGGTAAACACACACACACACACACACACACACACACACGCACACACACACACACACACACGCAAACAGAGACCTGGCTGGAAGGCAGGGGTTGGAGACCTGATTTGAGGGTGGGATGGAGATGTGACTGGAGGGGCGGGGGGCTGGTTGAGTGGAGCAAAGGAGGCCTAGCCAACGTCACGGGGTGGTGACATGCCCTCTACAAATGGGTCAGAAAGGACTTGATGGCCATGTAGCACCATGCTGTTTGCTGCACCAACCCCCACTGCAGAAACCCCACTCAGACAAAGCACAAAGCTCACAGTGTTTGTGTTGTAATGTCCTTGTTTTGCTGTTATTTGTTGTGTTTTTGTGTTCTGCTGTTTGGTTGTTATTGCCAGTGCTTTATCAGTGTTGTTTTGTGCTGTATTTTTGATGTGTTGTGCTAAATCTGTATTATCTTGTTATTCCCTGATTGTGTTGATCAGTTGTGGAGTTGTGCTGTGACTGTGTGCCACAACACACAGACCTACTTTTGAAGTGGTCTCACTTCACTGGTTCACACCAGGGTTTAAATGTCTGTATTCACACTTCCATCCGTAAACTGCACTCACTGCATACTTTCAATGAGCTTTGTGATAATCAGAGCAAACCTGACAAGTATGAACACGTCCTTGGAAAAATGATTCTTGAAGCAAGCAGAGCTTGTTGGCTGTCAACTTGCTAATGCATGGAGTCCATTTGTAATGATGTCACAAGATGCAACGCATTTGGAGAAGACAGGAGACCTGGTTGGGTTCTTTGGATGTTATTGTGATCCTCCGACAGGGTCACAGCAGCTCTGAGACACAGAGAAGACAGAGAAAAGACAGCTGAAGAGCCTTACAAAACACCTGCTGAAAGCACAGCAGCTGTTCCTGCTTCTGGTAGGGCGACAAGCACTTGCCACGGTTACAGCCACTCCAGGGAAAGTGTCTCTGGGTGCGCTGTTCTCCAGGGAGACGCTGCTCTGCCCTGCACACACTTTCACTGCTGCACAAAGCAGTAGAGGAGAGCAGGAGAGAAAGAAACACCACAATGGCAGAACCGACATTCAAAAAACAGGGATTTAAAAAGTGTCGGAGTGCGACTTTCAGCATCGATGGCTTCAGCTTCACCATTGGTAAGAGCCTTCACGTCTACTTTGTCTAGATGTTTTTTCTGAATGTGTGTGGTAAAGTTGCATGGCCCCAGCTGCTATCAAACAGGATTGCTCTCTTTCAAACTGGAAAAGATTCAGTTTCATTCCTAAAAACATTTTCCAAACTCTATCAATTTCACTTTGCAGGTTTAAAATCACTTTGATTAAAGCTGCAGTTCTGAGAGAGCTCGGACAATGTCTTCTCTATAACTATCTATCTGTAAGTGAGTACAGGCTAAAATGACTTGCCTTTTGCAAACTTGCTCTTAGCAATGTTTATTTTCACAACTTTCACAAGTATTTTGATTCACCAACACCTCAATAAAATTAGGACAAGGACAACAACACGAAAATATACATAGCAGTGGAACATTCTGGGATCAGCTGGGTTAAAGGTGACGATCATGAAGTGTGAAAAAACTAAAATAGAGCCATTGTCTTCCAGAAATGAGGATGAGCAAAGATTTACAATTCAACAGGGAAAAAAACAAGTCAAGAAAATCACCAATTTCAGGAAATTTCTTTCTTTGATTTTCTGAAAAGTGTAAGATTTCCACATTGTAAAATACATCATATTGCAAACAACTGACAGTTGAAACAAAATAGCACTTTCTCCGATACACACATTGACTTTTCAGACAATAGAATGCATAACAAGCAGTAGAAAAGGCCTGCAGTTACCTGTACTTTCTTTCTGCACCTGTTAAGAAATCAGTCAGGATCAGTCAGTCTGGAACTCTGCTTCCCTCAGGGCAGGACTCATCGAGCCTCCTCACTGCCTGCTGGTGCTCCAGGATAAAAGACAGTACACTCCACCACCTAATCCACCTGATGACATCACTGTCTAAAGCCAGTTTCCTTTACCTCCCTATGAACTCTGTGTTTGAACAGCTCCAGCTCGTCTGCATCAGGGAGGCTGGCCAATGGAAAAATAGTTTTCATGGAACCAACAGCCATTTTCAGACCCACTATCCCTGGCCCCAAAACATAACTAATGAAGTGCACAGAGACTTCCTCAATCTTTTTGTGTCCCTGGGATGACGTGCTCATTTTTTCCCCTGACGTGGAAACTCATGATTGCATGAATGCTTGCATTCAGACCGTATGTCCAAGCAGAAAAAAAGCAAGATTCATGCCACAACTGTTTCGTTCCTTTGCTTTTTGATACATTTTGAAAAGATAAAGTTGAACTTGGCTGAAATAAGTGCTGTGGCTAAGTGGCAAATGCTGGTTAGCAATAAGAAAGTGAAGCAAATTCTTGAGCTACAGTGCGACGGCTGTTCCTCTAAATGCTCCCACATCATCAGGTTCAGGTTCCTTTCCAATGGAATCCCATCCGTATGGTTTCAGATCCTGGCCATCAGTTTATGATAATTGAGCGTATCTGAGGACAGAACAGTTTCATCTGAGTGGAAAGGTTCCTACTTGAAACCTTTTTGACCTTTGTGGAATCAGTGGTCTTTTGGGACCAAAAAGGTCAAGCTGGGGACTATTTGATAGCAGGCCTCTGGCATTGCTTATGCAAAGATAGATGGAGCTTTTCAGGTAGAGTTTTAATGATAGCTATGCCAAAGATGGCATAGGAAGACCTCCGAGTTGACTGTCCAGCAGGAGTGAAAATAGCTGGGTTTGTTATATTTTCTCTCTTGTCTTTAAGACAGAATGTGCTGTCTATACATTTCAGCAAAACAACTGGAAACAACACATTTTTCATATGATGGTATTTTGATTGTCAATATTTTTGTTTGTGAGAATGTATTTATGCGCATGTATGTGTATGTGAGAGTGTATTTATGTGTACAAGTACAAGGGATGCACAAGTGTGTATGTGTGTGCTTGTGTGTGCACTGATTGCAGTTTCTATGGAGACCAGAAGAGAGGGTAAATGATTGTAGCATCATTTTGACGGGTCCAAATGAATATATGTGCTGTTCAGGTGTTTTGCTGAAGGGGTCATTATCATTAATGAAGTGGCCTCTGTCACAGGGTACAACACCATGGGTTATTTTTCTTTTCCACTGCCTCTGCTTGATTAGATCTATGCTCCTTATCACCAACCCCAAACCAACTGATAAACAAAAATACACCATTATTAACATGATCACTAGAAAAATATAAAGAGTTTATGCCATACGTCTTGTGATTACAAGGAAAATATGTTCACATCTACACAACCTCAGTTCAGTTACATTTTATTTATGCATTGCTGATTACAACGCAGGCATCTCAACACACTTCAATATTAATCTAAATAGGATAACACCAACAACTCCACATGACAACAGTCAGGAGGATAAATACCTTTTTCACAAAAAGAAAAAAAGTCCATCAGGATCACACTCAGAGGTGGAAGAGTACTGAAATTATAAGTTGGAGTTACAGGATAGTAGGAGATGGTTTCCTGTCTCAGGTTTGGACCGTCTTCTTGGAGAGCGATATATGATTCAATGGTTTTTAATTAGAGCTGGGATCGATAGCTCTTTGACAGGCCCGATAAAACCCATACATACATGTCTTGGACTTACATGCCTGCCTTCTCTCTTTCATGGAGAGACCTCCTGAGTGTGTGTATTGTTTGATGTTAGTACCAGGTGTATGTTTGGATTCCTTGAAATAGGAAACAAATTGGTAAAATGCAAATCTCTCTGATTTGGGGTGTGACTAAAAGTGGTTTAATGGGTTCTCAGTGGTCTCAGTCACTGATGGTTTGCAGAATAGGGAGAGTAGGTCTGGAACTCGTGGATGAAGGTTTTTTTTTTTTATGTTTTTTTTTTCAATGCCAAAGAAGAGAGGCTATTTATGAGTGTCTCTGTATGTATGTGGAAAATACCACAACTGCACTGCACATTGTACAATCTGTTCAAAAACATCTCTTCTTTACAGTTGCCAATGAGACAAAGGAAAAATCCTGGCATCCACTGGCTCGCTTCTCACGTGAGTTCAGTACTTTTTTTTATTTTCAGCAAAAAATCCTAAAAGGAAAAATTCCAACAACATACAGTAAAATACATTATATAACTGTGTTAACATTTATTGCAATCCATTTTATCCTGTCATGCTAATTTGGGGTTGAGTGAAAGCTGACAAATCGATTATACTTGATGCACAGGGGTTTTCAAAGTTTGAGCTGCACCTCCCAGGGGGCCCCGCAGTGGCTCAGGGGTGGGCAGCACTCGGGAACAAAAGTGAGTCGCAAACTTTATTTTTGCAGTCAGGCAGAATGCATCAATTTGAAGAAGGTACAGCCAGAGTGAGAGAGGTGCAAAGACATGCTCGCAAATGACATGATGGTCCAGAAGGGATGGGGAAGTAAATGATCAAAAATGTTTTATTGTTATGAAAAACAGAAAGAATTCAATTTACTTCAGTCTTCTACTCTCAAAAATGAATTTCTTTTTTTGATCAAGGTTTTTTTTTAAATTTATTTTTATAATTAAAATTATTTATACAAAACAATGGAACATGAATTGAAGTAAAATTATGAAATTCAACCCCGCCCCCCGTGGGCGCTGGACTGCAGGTGCTCCCCAGCCAAAGACATCAGCTACGATGGAGACATTTTATAGACATCTCAGAGCCCCCGTGCAAGTGCTTAAACTACGTGGACGTCAGTAGCCGCCATGCTGCCCACAAAGGAGAGGAATGGCTGCCAGGTGAAATGGAATTTGCTAGTGGAACCCCTCATAGTGTATCTGATTTTTTCAAGATGGACGTGATACATGACTTCTTTAATCCATTGGCTATATGTAGGAGGGCTCACGTCTTTCCATTTGAATAGGATAAGCTGTCTGGCCAGCAGACAGCAAAATGCGATCATATTTAACTAGTGCCCAGTGAAAAATACATCAGCCGGAGCCACGCCGAACAGTGATGTTAATGGGGGTGGTTCCACAGTTCTCGCCCAAGTATTAGAGAACATCTGAAAGATGGATTTCCAGAAGTGAAGTAAGCTAGGACACGTCCAAAACATGTGCAAAAGTGTGGCCGGAGCTTGCTTGCAGCGATCACATGTTGGATCGAAGTCTGTTTTAATCTTAGATATTCTGGCTTTGGTCCAGTGGAGCCGATGTACAATTTTAAACTCGATTACAGCATGTTTGAGCCGGATCGATGATGAGTAGATTCTCTGAATGATGTTTTGCCAGAGGGTCTCTGGAATCTTCTCACCTAAATCAGTTTCCCATTTATCAAGGTTTGGAGCAGGAGTCAAGGTTTGTAAGGTTATGTGAGTTCAGCACCTCATAAATTGTACTCATAATCCGCTCATTGTCAGCTTGAAGTTTGAAAATGGAGTCGAGCATGGACGCAGAGGGGCAACGTGGGAAGGAGGCAGAATTAGTGACAACAAAGTCCCTGAGCTGCATATATCTATAAAAATGTGATTTATGAATATTGAATTTACATGAAAGCTGCTCAAAAGGAGGCAAATGTATTTTCAATGTAAAGGTAATATAATGTACAAAAATGAATTTCTATCAAAATGAAATTAATAAATAAAGGTGAAGAGTCTAAGGCTTAATTTAGGATTAGCAACCCCTGGAAGATTGCTGGCCAGAATGTACACTAAATTGATGCACCGTCTCTCCTGTGTAGGTACTTGTATCTCAAATAAGTTGAAGAGCGATCATTGCATTTTTCTCATTTATTGCCTTACACCTCTGCAACGTTCGTACTTCCCATCGTACATGCCTCAATAAGCATACAAGTAAATAGGCAAACAGGCAGGACCAAACAAACTTACGGTCAAAAACTGTGTGAGCAACCCTAACCTTAACCAGCATCAACAATTAGATGCAAGTGAGTTCCCCCTATAAAGTTTCCTACCCACATTACACAACATTGCCACCTGGTGGACAAATAAAATAAATATCACAAAGTGGCTCCTACAAAAGGGGAAAAAAATCAAAAAACCCACATGAGCTTCTTTCTTGACAGCAAACTTCAATGACAAAAAGTTTGGGGACTTTCCCCTGTTCATATTTTATTCATTTATCCATTACACAATTTATCCCTCTCACTACCTGCATTCTGTCATATGCAACAGATATATATATTTTGTCAGATTTTTAAGGAATTTTTAAAAAGATTTATATATCATAGATGCCAAGATATCTTATCTAATTTGACATATACTGGAAACAAAAAAGTTCACTGCTACAATGTGTGAATTTCAATAAAATAGATTTTTGTCGAAACATTGATTTTTCTCAATAACTACTTAAAAAGTGAAACTCTTTTTATATAGATTGAAGCTTCTCAGACTGCTTTTTTTGGATTGTTTATTCCTGTTACGTTTGATGTCATGACTGACAGCCAATGAAAAACTGCTGCACCTCCATAAAGCTGGGCAGCAGGTAGACACATGGATTAAGTGCTTGCAAACTTCTTGTTGGAGTGCTGAGTCGACCTTTGGATTTAGCTGGTACAGTGAACAAACACCAGTTGTGGCCCCCCACACCCCCACCTGCTGTGAAAACTTCACACTCAAAGCTGTTGCAGGCGCTCTTTGACCCTGTGATGGAGAACAAAGTGATGATCTGCAGCAGAGAGGTGCAGGGAGTCCTGACACCCTGAGCTCTGACTGAGCTCAAACACTCTTTGGCTGGACAATTGTTCTGATGTTGTTAGTTTGTTATGGACCAGGATGCACGTTCACTCTGGGTTTTCAAACACCAGAGTTCATGTGCTCATGAACTCCTCCTCCTGGACCTCCCTGCAAACAGTGGTGACGAGGAAAGAGCGAGACTGCAGACAGTGAGCTGAACATGGAGGACAACAGTGCTCAAGGTGCACAAGCTAATGGAGGAAACACAGAAAACTTCCTCAGCTGACAGAAAACTCTCTGATAAACTCAGACAGAAAAACCACAATGGTGAATATGGTGTGCCATGTTCTGTACGTTGCTGTTCAGTGAAGTTTAAGTGGCACCAGATGAACTACTCCCCTGTAGAAAAAGGGATAGTAGCCATCCTCACCTCTGACCCCCTACAGCACTTTGAGATGTATGTGTGAGGATTTTAGTCTTCTCCAAGTCAAACACTGACCACAAACATCATGTCCGGCTTGTTCTGGAAGGACTGCTGGAAAGCTGTCTGTACATGAAAGCTCAAACATGTGAGTTCCACAAACCATCTAGCACCATTTTGGGGTACATCTTTGAGGGCGGGCAGGTGTGCACAAGGATTAAGGCTGTCACAGAAAGGACCATTCCTGAGACCAGAAGACAGCTACAACAATTCCCCCGAGAGGTCAGGGTTGCCTATACCTCGTCGACTGGGAGGGTTATGGTCTGGAAGACCACTCTTGGTTGCTCTAAGCGGCGGCCATGTTGAATTCCATCCAACCATCCGTTGTCTTCCACTTATCCAGAGCCTGATTGTTGGACTCTCAGTCTCAGCAGAGACTCCCGGTGCTGGACAGACACCGGACGCACCAATTCATAGGTCAAATTGTAAATGTGAAATAATGCATGAAAAGAACACGTTACTACACTACAATTTCACTTGTCAGGCCCGCCCCTCTGACGTTTTTAAATTCAAGGCATACAAAAAGGTATAATATGTAGCTTTTTAAAGTATCAAGTAAATTATCAGTGAGTTTCAATTTTTGAACCAAACTTTTAAATCTAATTATTGAAATGCACCTGTATCATAGCAACATGGATCACTGCATTACTGCTGACTCTAACTAGATTAACTTTTAAAAACACAAGACACATTCCATCTTCAGGCAAGAAAAATTGTTGACTTGCACAAGTGGGTGATATGTGATGAAAAACAATAATGAACAGACACAGGACAGGGGGAGACGAGACTGTTATTGCAAGCACTCCAGGGAGGGAAACAGGTGGAATTGCTGCTATAATCAGTTCTACAGTTTCATTAAGCAGATGCTTTTGTCCAAAGCGACATACAATCAAGACAGAGGAAAAGCAAGCGACCAGAAAATGAGAGGAAAATTAGAAGCCACAATGAAACAGGAAGTCACAAGACACAATAATAAAGAACAACTTGACCTAGACTGAGAAAAAACACCAAAAAGGTACAAAATAGGAGGGGATCATTACACAAGTAAAGAAATGCAAAACAGGAAAAGAATAAAATGGCCAACAAAAAACTGATGAGCTAAAATTTACCTCCTTGACCCCCAGTATTATCACATGAAAGGAAATTATTGGAGGGAGAGTAGATTTGTACTCCTGCTCCTCTGCTGCAGCTTGGGAGGAAGGAGGGAGAGAGTCAGATACACACACACACACACACACACACACACACACACACACACACACACACACACACACACACACACACACACAC
>JAUESE010082419.1:0-13537 GCA_032274725.1 Malacoctenus triangulatus | reverse complement strand
AAAGCAGAAAATTTGGATTTTTTTTTAGCTGTTTGCCTGTTTGTGAGCACCAGATTGCAGCTCGACATCAGGGAGACATTATTCTTTACCAAACCGATTTTCCCCGATGTTTCGTTCCAACTTGGATCCAAACGGATGATCAAGGAGAGACTTCACAGACGCGCTGGATCTGGATTTTTTGGCCTTCTGTGTCCCAAGTTGGGGGGGGGGGGGACATTTGTATGCTACTTCAGGGGTTTCTCTGATGTCTTTTTTTTATATGAAGGGGGGGCGGGGGGAAGTCAACCAGTGCCAGTGCTGTTACTGATTTTGTTTCCCTGCACAGTGAATTTCAAATAGCACCCAGGGCTACTTGTTGGAGGAGGTGTTGGCGTTTCGGTAAGGAATTCATCTGCACTACACTGAATCCGCATTGACGCGGGTTTTTATCCACTTGCTTGCTTGTCGTGGACTGTTTGTCTTTGTTGTTTGCATTCAAGTAAACTGGCTGGTAAAGAGGAGGGTTTTCCTTGTTTGTATTCGCTGATTTCATTACATTCTGTGATAACAGCGGAGAATTATTAGAGATACTTACATTCCACATGTTGTTGATTTGGTAGCGTAGCTCTCTTTGAAGCAGCTCCAATCATCTGACATTCTTGGTTCAACCCAGCACAGATTCCCTTCTGCCCTCTGGCTATTTACATCAAATATGCATGATATTATGACCACCCACTCCTCCGTTTGCACTGAGGTGACCCTGCAGCTACACCACCAGCCAATCGGGGGTATGAATAATGCACATTTCCTGACGCGGTATCTTTTGAGCGCGAGTCATGGCTGCTGCGGCTGGAGATACTCGAGCTCCAACACATGGCTCGGCTTGGCACAGCGCCGTGGCCCAGTTTGAGCTAATTTATAGCGTGATCACAGCGTGCACGACAACAGAGCAAGTAGTCGCACAGAAGAGATTCATCAGTGACGGCGAGGACGCGGGGTTTCGATCAAAGCCAGTCAGTTTAACTGTGATGCCGCTTCCAAATGTTCCAGGATGTTTCATTGAGCGTTTAATCAGACAGCAGGACTGATGCAGACTTCTCCAAAGAGCAACTGGCACTAAGCTGATCCTTAATTAGGTTTACCTATTGCCCCCTTAACGTGAGGGATTGATCAAGATTCAATCAATGGACTTTTGTTGTCTTGAAACCGGCCAGCTTCCACACAGCTCCAGTTTGCAAAATGTAATTAAACTATTTGTTTTTTTTGCTGCAGATTGCCTGCTGGAGTTTTGATCTCCATCACAGAGCTGCGGGGACATTTTCCCTTTTCAGTACGAAAACGTTTCATCCAATTTATAAAGTCTTTCTGCGTTTTAATAGGCTTTTTTTTCAATTTGCTGCACTGAGACTGAAGCTACCTTTTTAATGTTTTGGGCACTACTTGCAAGTACTCAACTCTACTTGGTTATAGTCATCTTCAGTTGCAAACGACTTTCAGTCGTGTCAAACTCAACACAATAATAAAGGACATTGAGGTGATATCCAACCCCGTCAGTGGCAACATGTAGAGTCAAGTCGTGGTAAAACTGCACAAAAGCAGCATTAGAAGGCGGAGCTGAGGTGGTCAAGCCCATCATAGTCTAAAGAGATGTTATCTCCTGGTTAGCTTGGGAGCAACTCAGAGTACCTGTGGATTTACAGGGATGCCCAGTATTATTTGTTCTCCATATTAATATTCAGACCTTATGCGAACTAAAAAAAACGAGTAGATTGACTCATTGATAAAACTGACTTCCAGGGATTTCTTCTCTGATTGTGTGGCTGCTCTCGCTCCACTGCCTTCGTCTTTCGATTTGGTATCTCAGGAGGAAAAACGCTCCGCTCTGTGGCCGCCTCATGTCGTAACCCCCCCCCCGTGTCCACCAAGCCACACTTTGCTGCGCAGGTATCGCACGGTGGCTTTATCAGCGCTGCTGAGGATGACTTTGATGGGACTCGTGCATAATCAAACTGAAGAGCTGAGTGTAATTGAGGTTAAAAAGCCCTACGGAGCAGGAGAGATGGATCACGAGTCAACGGTGGCGGAGGAGGAGGGGGGGGGATCGTCACTGTGTTTGACCCCATTTTCATATCACACTCTGTCATTCCATTCCTTTATTTTTCCATATTTGCATCGTATCAATCAGCCTTTATCATGCGACACAAGGCGCTAAATTAAATAAAGTGTCCATCATCGGGCCTAATTTTATGGCGGAGGTATGATGATGATGAGATATTTATGCAGGCTTCAGAGGGCCACATCATCATAGATGCTATCTGGTTGTGGTTGATGGATAAGTCCCTCTCAATACGATGAGCTCATCCTGAACACCGTGTGTCTGTGCACTTATTTCACAATCAGTCATGCGAAGATCAGTTTAGCAGCCACTCATTAGCTCTATACGTGGAGATTCGAGCCAGGCTTGGGTGGAGAATAAAGGCTGGTCTTCATTTGTTTCCATTCGCTTTCTCACGATGCCTCATTAATGACTAAACATATAGGCGAACTCGCTCTGGCCCACTTCTGCCTGGCATTACCGTGTGCTTGGCTGCGGCAGGAACGAAAATGGCGTTCGAGACTCCTCCACAGGAGAGGCGTCGGTCTCCCTGCGCCCGATGAAGTGTTGGCAATGAAAGGACGCCGCTCTGTCAAGCCAAAGCTGCGCGTCTTTGCGCGCGCAGAGGAGCGCGTTTGATTCCTGACGGCGCCGACATTTCCTCAAACTCGGCCGCGGCTCCTCCTGTCAATAGCGGCGGCGGTGCTATTTCCTGCCGCTCCGAGATCTTACGGGGAGGGACTGGGCGCGTTCAAAGGCTCCCCGTCGAGATACCTAATTTCAAAGGTGCTTAAAATCCCGTGTCGACATCCCTGGGCCAATCAAAGTACAATGTATTTCATTTGCTTTTAATGGCATGAGGGGAGGGGTGTGCGTGGGAGGGGGGGGGGGGGGCATGTTTGACAGCACTACGCGGTGTTTATTGTACAAAAAAAAGAGAGAGTTGGAAACTCATGCTGGTTCAGATTTTATGTGGATTCTGCACATGATACGCTTGTTAAAGCTGATAAAAAAGAGTCGGTGGAACAGTCTGATGGTGTGCCGCGCTGCGAGGCCTTAATTGCGCAGCTCTTAATGTTTTTTTTTTTTTCTCTCTGCAGTCTTCCCATGCCTCACTTTGTTGGAGCTCCGGCAAGTCGCCAGGAGATAAATCTGATTTAGTGCCATTCGGTGACATTATTGACCTCATCAGGTGGAGTTGAGCTGTGCTGGATGAGCTGCTCGGTGTGGGCACCTCATTTTGGCGCCGAAAGCGAACGCCGTGTCCCTCGGTAATGAAAAACAACAGTGCCCACTATCAACAGAAGTTGATAGCCTTTGCCACTCGCACCTGCCTTGCTCCACTCTACACGGTGTAGGTAGTTCTCCACCAACATCTGCACACTGCCCCAGCTCGCCATAAAACAGACTCAAGCAATCAATCACAGATCCGAGCAATGACAATCGTCAGCGCAATGAGTCAAGCTACAAGGACAATTAAATGTAATGTAGTTTCACAGTACAGCTTTGAGACATATGGCTGGAGGCTTCGCAGTAGATAAAGCACTAAAAAGTGTTACAGTAACAATATACAGACAGAAGAAATGAGAAGGAAAGATGGGAGCTGATTTATTTTTTGTTTTTCAAAGCAGAGTTCTTTGAGTCTGGATCAAACATTGTTCCTGTGTGATCACTTGACAACATCATCTCAGCTTCCTGTTGCAGGTCTGAGCTTGTATATCTGTCCTTTACCCCACTTGTGAAACCCGTGTGCACATCCTGGGCTCACTTCCTGTTTATGTGTCCACCTCGTTTCACTACCTCATTTGATCTTTTTTGTTTTTTTTGGTTTCCTGACCTTGCTCGTTAGTTTGATTAGTCCAACACAAGCAACCGTCTCCACAGCGGCTCCAGCAGCGATCAGCTGGCGGCGCCCAAACTGCCGGAGCAGCTCTGCTCCAGATCCAGCCAGATTTCACCCCACTTTCCATCCCTGGCGCTCCTTTTCTCTCTGACACCTGACAGACTCGATATCTTGGGAGATCACAGAGAAAAATTTATGAGACCTGTCACTCAGATGAAGCATTTGCTCTGGATGTCATCCTTTATCCTCTGTTCATTTGCCATCTTTCTCTCACTCCTTTTTTAATTTGCCCTCCCTCCTTTCTTGTCAATTCTCTTCATCTCCAGCAGCTCCACCGGTATGAGACATGTATTCATGCTAGACTATTCTAAGCAGGATTTCTTTAAAAAAAGACCAAACGAATGATTCAAAAATATTCTTTTTACTATGTTATCCCTCAAATCCTTTCTGTTCATTTATTTTTAATGTCTCAGTAATCTTTCTAGGTATCAATCCTAGGAGAATTTATTCTTGGAAATACTAAACAAACAAAACATTTAATGTTTTTAATTCAGCGCCGTGCAAAACTTCACTTTTCATCATCTCTTTGTCGAAAACAAAGAAATCAAACACTGAACAGCGGGTGCTAGGTTGCTCCTATATCACAGTCTTCTATAGTTAGCGATAGCCTGAAGCACAGCGTGGCAATTCAAAAGGTGATTTGATATATACAGATTTTATTACACCCCCCAATGATTATCATAATTTTACGAGTTTCCCGTCACATTTGTTAGAGAAAATGTTGCTCTGATGGCCGTGGCGGGCCGCTCCCTCCGACGCTCCAAATCCGTTTTTTCTTTTTTTTCCCACGTGCTGTCACGATCCATCAGTTTAATTTGAAAGATCACAAGCATACTTAGCCACAAGCATCGGCGCTCTTATTCAATAAGACGGCCGCGTTTCATCCTTTAACTGTCGCGGCGGCGAGGGGAGCGCGAGAGGAATGCACCTCTGCCTCCCTGGAACGAGCGAGGTGCTGACGAGACCGAGGAGATGGCGAGGGGAGCGAAAATGAGCCTTCACAGCGTCAAAGGTCGACCTCATGAACCGCATGCCTCGATAAACATGCAAAGACAATCCGGTATGAGATGCCGTGAGAAACATACCATTGTGGAAATGACTGGCATCCATGGAAATATATATATAGTGGCCAACTTTTAAGGAGTGGCCCCTCGAATGGCCTCAAAGAAAGGCTGCGAGTCCCCTCTTTGATTTTCCAAATCATTACAGTGTCGCCAAATTCTTTCACACTGTCTCACTCAAAATCAATGAAAAGCTGCAGTTTTCAGGCAGCAGAAATTTCCATTTCCTGCTTTCGGCTGCATACACTCAGAGAGGAAAACGTGCTCGTTTTCCAAGATGTGCCCTGTAAAGATGGTAAAGGATAGGGATAGAAAAAGGGCTCATTCACATAGGCGCTGTGAATCCAGAGAAAGTACTACGCTGTAGTACATAAACCAGGCGTGTGGTTAGTGTGTGTGCATAAACCTCAGCCAAAAATCATGGCGTCGGTGTGATCCGTGCCGTCTTTCCGAAAAGGTTCCAGCACTCAAGTTTAGGAACCGACGATCTACAACGCAAACAAAAGACACGATTAAATGTTAAATAAACTGACTCCAATGTTAGTGGAGTTCTGAGAAAAAAAGTTGTATCAGCAGTTAATCCTAAATATCCTGTTTTTTGTGGACAGCTGGAGTGAGATGACCTTCACTGAGTTTCCTTCCTCGAAAAACTGATTTAATTAAAACCATCGAGCAGTTTTGCTTTTGCCGGTCGGCACCTGTCTGAACACTGATGCTCACCGGACACCCGGCCGCGCAAATAATCCATTCGTCTCTCACCGACAGACCAGCTAATCTGAACCTCGTAACCTTCTAATTTAGCTTTAATTTAAAGCCTCCGTTTTGTCCCGGAGTTCCTTGAGGAAATAGGCGGAGGCAATGTCGCGCTGGGTCAACTCAGGAGCGCTTTAAACCGTCTTTCAGGAAGCCAATTTCTGTTAATCAACTTTCTAAGAACACCCCCCCCCCACACCACCACCCCTCCTCCCCTCCTCCCCCTTCAAATCACAAGGCCTAAATCCCTGCGCTGGAAATCGGCCCAAAAAAACTGAACAGAACACCCAAAGAGAGTTCACACTGTAATTTGCATGCTGGCCTTTCGTAGAGGCTTAGTTGGCTTATGCCTCAGGCAGACTGTGACACGATATCCTCCAAAGAAAAGTGTGCCTCATCACAGTAATGGCGGCATGAAAGAAAAAGGGGGAAAAGAAAACAAAAACTTGCTCTAAAAGTGCTCAAGCATGGAACGGAGTTTCCCCGAGTGTTTCATGATGTCCGATGACATTTAGATAGGAGGCAGAGGGCTCTCTGAGTTCATTAATAAAAGTCCGAAACACCAAATGAAGGCCGATAACTTGCAGTTATTCCGTCGAAAGGTCAAGAGAATCTCTTGCAATTACTGAGTGGCGGGCCGGCTCAAGAATATGCCAGAAATAATTGAGAAGAGGAGAAAAGAGAGAAGCAGTGCTTACAGCCGGGTCATCTGCCAGCGAAACACAGTTGGGAACATTTGGGAGTTAAAAGTGTGTTTGTGAAGTTTGAGAAGAGCCAAGAAGCTTGAATGCAATCGGTCTGTAATAGTGTCGGTCCCACACTGCAAAAAAACTAAATCCAGCCAAGTCGATTTTACTTATTTCAAGTCCAAAATGTCTCGTCAGGCTAAAAAAAAAAAAAGGCAGACAACCTAAACTGGATGTGTTTTTTCTCGCTTATTCTTCTTGTTTCAGGCATGAAGTTTCACTTGTTTCATTGGTGGATTTAATTTTTTTTTTCATGCCAAAAACTCTTGAACAAGCTATTCTGATGATCAGTTGAAGCCAACGATAATCGATTGCAAACCCTCTCCTACAAGTCGAGGATTTCTGTGTCTGGAGGTTCAGGTTGGCTACTTGTGTTAAGTCTGTGTCATTTTTGTTTCCTACACTAAAACACAGTCTGGGAATGGAGACGTGAAACATGTGGTTGGATGCGTGTTCCCTCCCTCCACACCCAGACGGAGGAAACTTTTCAACCTGTGACGCATCTTCGTAAATGAAGCAAACCAAAGTAGTTCCTTTGAACATTGTTATCACTTCCAATTTGAACTTTCAGAGTTGAAAATCGCTCTCCTTCAAGCTTCTTCACCCCATAAGCTGGTTCTTTTTTAAGGAATTGTGCCTTGGCAGACAACCTCTGCTCGTCCAGATTCAGCAGATCTCCTGCAGGACTTCAAAAGTGCATCTGAGCTCTGGTGGGTTAGTCCAAATAATAGAGCACAAGCATGGCAATGCTGCCACAACCACTGAAGAGCTACACACCTTCAACCAGGACACCAATGTCCTCTGGGTGATCACCAGGCACTGCACCCTCCTCCACCATCACGGTTTGCTCCATGGAACTCTGGGCCTCTGTGTCTGTGGAAGGGAATAGAAGAAGGAGAAATACATTTTCTAAGGTTACACAAGTGTGACAAGAGGCTGGAGGCAAGTAAGAGCTGAATCTGTTGATTGCTGCTTGCAAAATTGTTTAACATAACATTTAAAATGTATGAAGAAAAGAAGTAAGAAGTAAAATGTCTGCATACACTACATCCTGATGAGTACAGAGAACATTTGCTGGAGAAGGAAGTTAACACAGAGACAAAAGATCATGATATGAGTTGGACGACTACAACTGAATGTGGATCAGTCAACCACATCAATCAAACTGCATACAACTGGCCTTTCAGTGCTCAAGAAGTGTTCCAAAGCCCACCTGAGGTCTTCCTTTCTTTTCTATTCATGAAAGTGAAGCTTTGAACAGCTGAGTAAAAAAACAAACTTGGAAAGCATCTGGAGAAGTGAACACAATCAATTCCCATCACTATTACAATATTCTCCATCTTTTTCTATCACATTCAGCCCATTCAATTTCCAGTCTTAGATTTCAAGGGGGTTTTACACTGTCCAGCGGCGTATTGTCTGTACTATTACACGCACAGACACATACAAAGACACACACTTTCATGAATACTTGGGTATTTGCATGGCATCAATACAACTTGACCTTTCATATGAGGCAAAGTTGTTAGCTGGTGGTCTTCCTTTGTACTCGGTGTCCCAATGGTTTCCTCATGACCCCTCTCTGTCTTCATGGCTGTGCCTGAGTCTGTTATGTGACCTATTTGACGACTCTCTGGCGCTGCAAGCAAAGAGGAAGATAAGACAACCGCGAAAAAAGGGAGCAAAGCATCCATTATTAAGCCGTCCCCGGGTCGGATATGCGCCCCTTCCTAACTATCAAACCCCTCATCTAGGCTGTGTGTCTATTTCCGTGCTGTGTTTTTGGGATCCCTCTGCATTTACCTTTGAGAATATTTCAAGTTGTCTGAAGCGCTCATGTTGGAGTCTCTCTGTCTGGCTGCCTCTCTGTTTCTCGCCCTCATTATCTGCCAATCCACTACATCGCAGGAAAGTCTCACCAGTCGGCTGCCACCTTGGGACTTGATATATACTGCAGATTTGGACAATTTGAGCACAGACGTGACAACGAGACGGCGAGTCAGTGGAGCTGTCGTTGAAACTCAGCTATTACTGAATTAATGCGCTGTTGTTTTATAGGGAACGGTTCCCAGTGACCTTCTTAGAAGCGGCTTGCAGAGACCCGCCTTTATCCAGACACTTTATACAGTGCGTAATATCGCTTTTATTCGAGCAATAAAAACTCGCACACGTGTGCTTGAATCTCTAATAAAAGTCTTTTAACTCAGCTTTCTGATCTGCTCTGCATCAAGGATTCTTTTTTTTTTGTCCAACGATCAAATCTGAAAACTTTTCTGTTTGAACGATGCGACAGAAAAAAAAACAAAAACAACGACTCTCGGTTGCGTTTGTGGAGATATATGAAGGACACATCAGCGGGCGCCGTCCCATCAGCAGGGCTGTAATGAACTGTTACTGGCACACTGTCACGTTCCATCACATTTTCCGTGTGGCGGCTCATTGGGAGCTCGTGCATGTGTAGGCTACCACCAGGTGTATGCAGGTTGTTCCACCAATGACTGATTATTGCGGGTGGAAAAAGCAGTGACACGGGCCCAACATAAAAACAGCTCATGAAAAAATGGAACCATTTGTACAACCAGCTTTCAGGCTGTCTGTAAGTCTGCCCAGATAACTCAGACAGTGTTCATTACAAAGAACACCTGTACACAAGTTAACTTGCTGTCACAGATCGTCAGGAATTAAACCTAATCTTACCCAACACAACGGGAGTGTGTTCCTCTCTGCACTCATTTCTCCTTGTGGTTCCAGGAGTTTATGGAGCTACAGTGAAGCGGCGGAGCCTTTAAGATCACAGAGTTCAACTTCCTCCAACTTGGGGTAAACAGGTCCCCCCCCTGCTTCACATATACAGTCCTGAAACTTTCCTCAGAGTTATGGGTGACTCGGTGACCCTCAGCCATATGCTGCGGTCGACGGGGGCTGCTTGGAGACCCTCCACGGCGCGCCGAGCTCCTCTCCTCCGCTCTCCTCTCCTCCACTCTGCATGCATTCATCCACCGTCGCTGCATGTCATTAACCCCTCTCTCCTGTTGTTTACCTTTGCAGCCCTCCGTTTGCTGTCGCTAACTCTCTGCAGGCAATTCTGTAGACGCTTGCACAACTGCAAGTGTCTAAAAACTCTGGTCCATTGGAACTTTTCTACTAGAACCTTCTCAGCCAACTTTACCCTGCTGCAGATCGTTTCCACTAGGTCAAGTAACCAGGCACTTCTTTGGGTGTGCTCTCAACGGGCCAAGTTGGGCCGACAAATGTTACATAGACAGAAAGCAGCCTGCCGAATGGCCAGTGAGTTATGCACTTGTGACAGCAAGTAATGCACACAATTCAACCTGCTACTTTAGTCATCTTAGGCTAAACATAACGAGGCAAAATGTCAGAACACACGGCAGGCAAACTGCGGAGTTGGTGTGTGTGACGCTAACGCGGTGGTAGACCGAGCAGATTGAACAATCACAAATCTGTGTTCCGCATCTGTCTTCCACTGTTCTTTCATTCATTGTTCATCTCCTACATCGTTTCACAATGTGTTTGCCATGCACAGGTTAGTGCTGCACAGTCTTCTGGGTGCTGGAGCAGTCGCGGCACCCCTTTATCTCTTTCTTTAGCAGCTTATGTTTCCCCTGAAGTTTCAACAAAATCACATAATCTTGAGGGTAAAATGTATTTGTCCCTAATGTTATACACCTAATTCCTTTCACTGATTGAAGGCTTAGTCCATATACACGACGGAATAAAGGAGAATTATGCTAATATTTGGCGCTGCAAAGGATAAAGCTCTGTTATTAAATTGATTTTCTACTCGTCGCTGGTTCTGTATGGAACCATAAATGAGTGCGTTGCAACTGTAACAGGATTTGTAGGGACTGCCACAGAAACACGCGAGGTAAAAATAAAACCCTGTTTCTCCCAAAGCAAGCAGCTAACCAGCTAAATCGGCTGCGTTCAAACTGTGGCCGCGGCCTGTTTGGTAATCAAATTGGTCGGAAGCAAGGTTTTGTCGATGTAATAGGATACGGGCCCATACTTGTAATTGGCATTCGATTGTATTGTGTTTCTGAATTAAAGTATTGTCATGAAGGCAGCAGTTCTGCAAACAAGGTTATTTGTTGGAATGTGGTCGCTGATGATAAAAAAGGAGCAAAAACAACAAAATTCCAGGAAGCCAGAGCAAAAAAAAAATGTTTCCATATTACACTGGTGAGTGGCCATAACATTCACATATCTGATATCATGCGGTTCTCAATAAACGAAAATTTGGAGCGATTAGGAACATTAAATCACCTTTCTCAGGGACCTTCTCCTCACTAAATGTGTAGATTTGAATGTAAAGTGAGTTATATGATGTATTCAAGAGATCGATTGTATTCTACTCAAGTGGAGTTGCATGATTCCAGTTCACTTTTGCTTTACAGTATTTGGCATATAGCTCAGACTCACTGTACCAGTCTGCAGAGTTTTTGTCAGACATAAAGTTTTACTTCTACAGTCTAAAGTGTGCAGATAATGTAATAAAAACTTGCATTTGGATGAATCCATTCAACAGTTTCAATATAAATCCATTCATCTGCTGGAGAGAAATCGGTGATTGCGCACAAAAAAACGACCCTGTCAAAGCTGAAGCTTTAAGCTGGCATGTTTGGGCTGCGAAGGGCTCGAAAACAGAAAGTCATCGACCACACCCAGACTAATGATTCAAATTGTGCAATCGCTTTCCAACGAGATATAATCAAAGAACAATTGCTGGTATTTTTCAAGGATGCCATTCAGCGCTGCATTTAGTTGTTCTCTAATCTCCCAATTTCCCCTTTTTGTGTGATTGGACATGAAAGAAGTAGCACCAGTTTGATGAATGCTAATTTCCGATGGAGAGATTCTGTATTCATTATGTATAAATGAAGTTAGGCGGAGAATAGCTCCAGTGGGCCCCTGGTGGGCAGAGCACACAGTGAGGGAGGGAGGGAGGGAGGGAGAGAGAGAGAGAGAGAGAGGCCTTCTCCAGCTCGACAATATGTTTAAGCCCCGTCGGGAAGGCAACTCTTCTCGGCGCACGCTGGAAGTCGTGGAAGCATTTTGGGCCGGACTGAATAAGTAATGGTTCGCCGAGTACTGCGTGAGCGAGCGAGCGAGTGAGCGAGCCGGCTGAATATTTCATCCCTCTAGCCCCGTTCTGTGACCCAAAATTTGGACTCCGACAACAGACTGGTGGCAGTGCTAAAACATCATGAAAATATATGAAATTGTTCCCAGCAGAGTGGAAACGGTTCACACTTTAACAGTTTGGGGCTGAGGGGAAGATTTTTTTTTTTTGATGCAGCATCTATTAATATTCTCTCTTGCTCTCAGCTTCAGATTTGAAGGCTTTTTTTTTGGGAACCGATCCACTCGCGGCCGTTGCCCCATCAGGTGTTGGGTTTCTCATTAGCACGAGCAGCCTTTCCTGCACATTCAAGTCGATTTGGACTTTAACAAGTGCGGCGTTTCTTTTCTTCCCCCTCTCGCTGCATCATATTCATGATTTCCTCCTACATGGTGCAATTTTATCCTCCCCCAAATAATTTTGGACCTTTGTTACAAGAAGCAGTCAAGCCCAATTTAAAACTTTCCGTTGTTGTGAAACAGAAAGACGAGTCAAACTTTCAGGAAGCTCGGGTGCGCTTTCCACATCATTGGCGGAAACTAATGCTTTTTCTCAATGGTCTTTTGTAGCAGCTTGCCATTTTCATCGGCCCCAGAGTGCTTTGTGCTCTCTTTGATGCCTCAGAAACCATTTTTGCCAAGCACAGCCATCAATAACCTTCCCAGGTACTCTCCCGGGGACTCTAAAATCACTGTAATCAGTTCAGCGTGAATCAGAGATATAGGACAGGCGTAGTTTGGTTTCACTGCAGCCCAGGGTCCTTGTCCGCTGGGGTCCACACTGAAAAAAGAAATCAAGTTAAAGAAAAGAAAAAGATTTCTTGTCAGTCGGATGTCTGATTTCTGTACTGATTATAAAGAAGCAGAAACAAAAAAAACAAAGCTGAGATAAAATGCAAATCAGCAGACAGCTGCAGATGGAAGCTTTGAAAAATAAGCTTATGCGCACTAAAGGTTAGAAATAACAGGTAATGTTCCATTCAGTCACACCGACGTCCTGCTGTCTGGATGAGCTTGCAAAGGGTTCAAAAAGGCCTTGTTATAGTAAACAGGAGTTTAAAGAAACAGTCATCCATGACACAAACTGATGAAGTGAACTTTTGACTCAAAAAGCTTGAAGGTGAGACAGCAGCTCTGTAGCTCTGCTAAAGGTAATTGTAGTCAAAACTAGTGAGAAACAAGGCCCTAAACCTATTTTACCATTACCTGCCATACATGGATAATCAGTAGTTAGTGTCCTTCAAAGGTTACAGTTACTGAGACACATTTTCTAGATTATGCTTTTTTTTTTTGAAGCCAACACAGGACATCAGGTCACCTCAGGTAAGTAATTGTAGGGCCTGGCGTTGCTGGAGGGAGGACACATCTGTTAGCTGAAGTGAAGGGCTGCATTTTCCTCTTTTATTCTGAAGGGAAAACAGGACGAATGATGATGGCGAGGATGAAAAAGAAAAGTTACCGGGCCATCATCATCACTTACCCAAAGCAAACATAAAAGAAAAGCAAGGAGGAGAGTGGACAGAAAGTAAAGCGAGGCCCACATTACTCAGCGGCACCACTCGCACTGATGTCCACCATTATTTTGCTCACTGGCGCCTCAACAAGAGGGCTGAACAGAACCATACATACTGCAGAGAGGGACGTCACACGCGCGCGCAATAATCTGATAGATGTAGAAGCAGAGCACTCTTTTAGGAAAACAGATTTTCCAGCCTGTCTGTTTTCAACGCGGCTCATTTCTTTAGCCTGTCGCACTTTGAACACGAACAATTTTGGGGGCATCATATCCTTATCCCAGAACACGGGATAACACTGCTACAACATTCAGTGTTACATACATTAACGGGAGCATATAAAGGAA
>JAUESE010082411.1:3360-13537 GCA_032274725.1 Malacoctenus triangulatus | reverse complement strand
CTTCTTCTTCTTCGGACTTGACAGACTGAATGCCGCTTTAGCGTAATGCTGCCCCCCACAGTCTGAAGATGTAACTGTATTAAGGGGTGTCCCATTTCTAAGTCACAACATCGCCCTTAACACTCGGTTTTGAGGCTTTAGATTGAGGGTTGAGCTTGAGGGTTAAGATTGAGGGTTAATGGAGGGAATTGGAATTGGGCCTAAGTATAATGACAGAGCACGTACAGGTGCAGAACATAAGGGAGGGAGCATGCGATCACACAGGAGAACAGGAAGTCAAGCAGCCTGCGACGAGAGACAAGGTGAGCTATCAGAATAAAACAGGGAACAGGACAGAAACGTGGCGTGTGACACCCTTAGCCAATCAGGACACAGATTTAAGTCAATTATAATGTTGTAGTTATAGTCTTGCTGGTGTTCAATAATTAGGTGTATTATTAAAAAAAAGTGTGATGAAACTAATTTAAAGTTTAATATGTAGGATTTTCATTGACAGCTATATTTAAAAAAAAACAAAAAAAAACTCAAAAAGGCATTTAGAAGGGTGCGGAATGGACATATAGTGTTTCCTTAAAAAATATATATTTCTCCTGAAAACAATTATAATATAAATTTTGACAGGTTCTACAATGGCGATGTGTTTATGACTACAAACCAATCGAGGACGCCAATAGCAGGTTGCCAGTTACGGCCTCTATTCTGGCACACAGCTCGTCTCGCATTTGGCAAAATGGCGGAGTCTGCAAATCAACCAGCTGCTTCAGAGCCCTGGAGGTTTGGCTATCTGTCTCAGAAGAGGAGTGACCTCAGAAGGGCAAAAAGTAGAGTCTATATAGGTGAAGCCTTCAGTAGATGGACACGTATAAAAACTGACGTATCTGCTGTAAACTTGGCAGCACACTGTTTTTCTGCTGTTGCAGCCACAACCTTGACACACTAGAGGTCGCTATTGTGTTGGGATTACATATTCAATCTTTAATGTGTCCCCAAAAAATGACAAAAGGCCACAGATGTATTCAACAGAAAATCACTGTGATAATGACAGCTAACGGTTTTACTTCTGCTGTATAGCTTTAAAACATTTTGCATAAACGTTCACACTCCAGATGTTATTTGTAATTTACAAACAAAGGAATGTAGCTCATAACCCCAAATATATAAAATAATAAAATTTGTCATTAGCACAGCAATTGTTGTCGACTCATGTCTCTCAGAACGTCATATTTTCTCTCCATTGGCTCCGGAATTTTGATGGATGCAGATAAAATGGGCTCATCTGTGCAGCAGTTCATCCACCTTGTAATGAAGTGACAGTACGGATTCTTTGCAGTCACTTGTCACACTAAAGCTCTAAAGCTCAATTTATTCATTACCAGTACATGTGACAAAATACGAACCTGAAACAATGACAGTGAGTGATTGCCTTGTTTAAAATATTTCTCTTCTGCTGATCTAGTGCGTCAATGAATACTCAGTGAATTATTTTTGAACATTGAAGCGATGAATCATGGAATCAACAAAGTATTTTCTCTACTTGCAGCCACTACTGAACGTATAAACATTGAAGGTGCGGGCAGGCTCGGTCCCGAGGCTCTGATGCACGTTCATGATGTGGATAATAGCAAAGCCAGCCAGAACTCACTGCTTGAAAAAATAATTTAAGGAAGTAACGTAACAATCTGATTAAAGGCAATTAAAAATGCACAACTGTAAGTTTATGTGGCAACAAACGATCTACACGCAGAGTTATTGACGTTTCATTCCTAGTGTTAGCGTGTGGGAAATGTCTTTGGACCCCTTGGAAGCGCGACCCAACGCCATACTTGCAATATCGCACTTTGGCCAGGATGTCTTTTTTTCCCCTTCTCCGTCAGAGGCTCATCCTAGGGTCTTGAGTGGTGCCAAATATAGCAACTTTTATTCTGAAAGTCATAACAGGAAGTTCTCTCAATACGTCACGGGAGATTTGAATCGACAACTTGACAGATGAGTACCAGGCGTTTGACCTTCTTGTCAGGGGAGCTGCAAGCGAACAGCAAGCTGCACACAAACACCAGACCCAACGAGGATCTGAAACGTTTGAGTACAACTGAGGTACTGCAGTGCTCCTTTTTCTATCTGATTTCTGTTCGCTTCATGCTTTGTACGTCTGTATATTTTCCTTCCTCCCTCTGAAATCACCAGAACTGAATTTAACAAAGCTAAGTCAGCCATGTCAGCGCTAGCAGTAACTTTACAGCAGCATTTCATCAGCATGCTAACATGAAACTCGTAGCTTCTCAGTTACTCTCTCAACAAACAAACAAACAAAACAGAAAAACGCCGTTTCTCACTCCCAGGTACGTAAAAGTACGTCCTCGTGTCCTCTCAGGGACAACACAAGGACGGGATTTTTGGAAGACTTGCTATATAAATGAATGAAGTAGTCTGCGGTCAAAGTACACATATGTTGCCTTGTGACATGACATATTCCGTGAGGGATTTTTTTTAATCTTCGTATGTTTTCCTATTGTTGGAGTGAGTAAGTGTGTTATTTAATCTACACCCAACAATTCTTATAGGTTGCACATGCACACACGCTCACACATCGAGAACAATTTCATTATGATTTGTTGTATTTTTAATGTTAAAAAATGCAAACTGTTCAAGCAGACAGGGACTGTGTGTGCAGCCAGTGGTACTTCATCAGGATACATCTGACTGTGTAGTGACAGAAGAGAACCTGCTCAACACTCCACACAAAGTTTGAACCCAAACTTCATACTGTACTGTAGGATATCAAACATCATGGGAAAAACTTCACATACTGCTCATTCAGTCAAGCCATGATGAAAAAAACAAACATTTTTTAACAACTATCTAATCACTGAACAGACTTGTGAACTAGCAGAAAACGACAAAATCTACCCACAGACAACCGGCAGCGGTGAGTGGGCGAGTGCGCATTGACTGCCCTCATCCTCACTACTACCCTGCTGGCTCTCACATTCCTGATAATGTATCGAATTTTCAAGTCAGCTATTTTGGGATCAAACAACTAGGAATGCACCGAAATGGAAATTTGCAGCCGAAGCCGAAAAACATTAAAATGCTTGGCCAAAAACCGAATATTAAATGTGGTTTTTCAGTTTTTCACTATTTTTTTAAAAAAAATTGCATAAATAGACTAGAATAAATTTGTAGACATTTTTCAGTCAAAGTAGGTATTTATTTAGTATATTCTGGCATTTTAAAATATTCCAGCAGCTTTTGCTTTTCAAAAAAGCACAGAATTTTCAATTTATGTTAGGCATTCAAACAAAACATGCATCCAAAGAAATAAAATAAAATTCTCTCTAGATAGTTGAGCTGAACACTCGCTACAAACTGCAAATCTTTGCTCGCTCTCC
The DNA here is from genome assembly GCA_032274725.1 of Malacoctenus triangulatus. Classification (NCBI taxonomy): domain Eukaryota; kingdom Metazoa; phylum Chordata; class Actinopteri; order Blenniiformes; family Labrisomidae; genus Malacoctenus; species Malacoctenus triangulatus. Next base: position 10,148 of record JAUESE010082411.1, on the reverse strand, counting down.
GACCACAGTTGGGCATCGTTTGCATTTTAATAATTCTGATTCCGATTCCCACTATCGATTCCTGTTTTAAATAATTCTCGATTCTGATTCTTTGAGGTGCAGGAGAGAGGAAAAAAACAAGATAATTTTTTCATTTGAAACAGCTTTTACACTGGCCATTTTTATTTATCACAATCCGTTAGTGAAACACTCCCTTGTAGGGGGGCATACTTTGGGTTTACTGGATGGATCATATCCCTTCAAACACAAAAAACTAGCAAAAGATGTCTTTAGCAAAAAGAAAAATCATTTTTAAACAAGCATAAAAGCAATGTGCAATTAATACACACTTAAAGGTGGAGTCCAAAATTCCCCCTCCCTAAAATAAACACTAGATTTAAAAGGTGAAAACCAGCTCAATCCGTAGCCGTGGGTCTGTACTCTTGAGTGGTAGTGACATATTTTGCAACTCCCCCTCCTCCTGGTTTTATTTTTATCTTGCCTTTTTGTTTACCTCGTTTGAGCCGTTTCTTGGTGGAGATTGTGTTATTGTCTCCAGCCAATGATGGAGCTATGGGCGTGATGCTCCGTGGGGGAAGTCATGAATGGGAGATGTCAGACAGAGTCGCTGAAACTTTAGAAAAAATGGTGGAAGCTGCGAAGAAAAGGAAATACTCTGCAGCAAAGAAAAGTTAAGATAGTGCCCTCTTGCAAAAAACAGAGTCAACATTGGTATCGCTTTCACTTGCGATGCAGATTTGGCCTGCTTACTCTTGGACAGGTATGTGCAAACTGCATTACTGATAGCCTGCTAATTTAGCGGCATGCTAAGCTGCTAACTAAGTAGCGTATTTGTTTGTAAGTTAGGCTGCCAGTAGATAACAGCATTATCGTGCATTGTAAGCAGTCTCTCTGTATTCGCGGTTAAAAACTGTGAATGTGATAATGCCGGTGTTGACCGAATGCATGTGTACTAGCTGTGCTGGAAGAAATGGGACGGGCACTGATTAGCCGAGGGGAGGGGGTCTCAGTTGAAATTGAAAGTAAGCTTCAAGTTTGAGTGCAAGTATATTAACAGTATACCTAAAGATTACTTTTGGCCGACTTAAAAGTACACTCTCTAAAATTAAAAGTAAATTTGAAGTTTTAGTACGAGTAAACTACCAGTGTACATGGAAGATTACTTTAAGTGTACTTAAAAGTGTACTTTTAAGAACTTAAAATGGGCCAATTTAGTCCCAAGAAGTACACTTATTAGTTTACGACTAGTACACTGGTTTCTGTGTACTTGGTAAATAAAGGTATACTTGAGGGATATACTTTACTATACTTGAGTAAACTTAATGACATGTACTTAAAGAATACTTCTTTTTGGTTAGAGAGGCCATAACTTCAGGTTCTGACCAACCTTCTTTGCAACCATCTGCTGCATCCAGCAACCAACCCTCTGCTCCAGCTACCAACCAGGCCACTTCTCCAGTCACTCAAAAAGCCACAAGCTGTGCTGAAGAAACCCAGACTTGCCTGCACTCCAGCAGTGCCATTCACCTGCCACCACTGTCAGTCTGACTGACGAACAAACTAGGCACATACAACCCTTTCTCCCCACATATGTTCATTTGTAAAAATCAGTGCATTTTAGCACAATTTTTTCATTGTTTTATTTTTTTGTTGTTATTTAAATTTTTAATTTTTGAAGGTCATGCATAGTTGCGCCTTTTGTAAATTTTCATTATGGGCTATATAATAAATGTTAAGATGTAATGCTGCTTAATAAATTTGCTCTATGGGGCCACAACAGTTCTGTTAAACATTTTAGAATAAAAAGTTTTAAGCCAGCCATCTGAAATAATTCTCATCGTCCTTGTTTCATAATGTTACAACTCACCCCAAGTTGTGTTACAACAGACTCTGGCTAGGTTAGTTGTAGTTAGTTGTAACGCTTTCACTCCTGGTATTTAAGACTGAGCCATGTAGTTTCTGTTTGTGTTGCAAAGACAATTACTATGCCATTTATAGGCAGACACTTGAAGCTAGTTTGCATGACAGTTTGAATAAACTGGGTTAAAAGAGCTCTGAGTTAGAGACAGAAATGTCAAAAATGGCTACGTTCACACTGCAGAGCATAATGCTCAATTCCGATTTTTTGTGAAATCTGAATTTTTCTGAGTGTCCGTTCACACTTCCAATAAAATGCGACTCATATGCGACTTGTATGCGACCTGTTGTGTGAACGCCTTTGTCCCGATTGCGTGCGTAGAAGACGCGATAGCGTCCCAGCGAGCGTGCGTGTGACGTTGTCGTGTTTGCGGAAGTAAACATGGACGGTAGCAGAGGAGCATATCGCAATTTTAAAGTTGATGTTCAACCGCATCCAGCACACTTACAATGTGATCTTTCTAGCGAAAAGATTAAGAAGAAGGAGAACAAGGTTTTTGGCGATGGCATTTTGTGGAGCGGTGGCAGGAAAGGCTGTACAGAGAAACGTGAGTACGGAGCGCTACGGCGCGCAAGCCTTCTTGGACGCGAAGTAGTGACGTTTTGTCGTGCATCGATGACGTGCAAGTCACATTCATGCGACCCGGCCGTATGAATGCGACCTGGCCATTCAGACTGAAGTCGCATTTGAATAGAACGGATACGTATCGGATTTAGGACCACATATCCAAGCGGCCTGGATCGCATTTGAAAAAATCCGATCTGTGTCGTTCAGACTGACATGAAAAGATCAGATACGGGTCGCATACGTGCCAAAAAATCGGATTTGTGTCACTTCAGCCTGCAGTGTGAACGGGGCCAATGTTACAACTGTCCCCGGTCTCCCCTACACACACACACACACACACACACACACACACACACACACACACACACACACATATATATATATATATATATATATATGTTATGGCATCTTGTTCCCTCAAAAGGAATGCTGCACATTGTGGCACTCCAGTTAAAACTGTTCACCTTAAAACCGAATTGTCTGTCTCCTTTCAGAGTTATGTCTACGGAAGCAGTCAAGCCCAGTTTGTGGCTGAGACACACATCATCCTACTCTTCAGTATCCTTCATGTTTGTAAATCAATAAAAAAAATTAAAACAGTTTTTTTCTTTTGTCCTGAGCAATAGTTGGCCTATGCTGACTTACAGTATGATGTCGTCACCAGAATCCCACAAAGAAATCTTAATATTAATTTTAGTATACTTGATATGCATCTCCTCTGCATGGATGACAGTTTATGCTCTCTACACATCTATAAGGGACCAAAGACAGAAATATAGACAAGATTTTCAGATTACTTCAGGCAACTTGCTGTATTATACCCAAAACATTTTTTCTTTCTCCTCACAAGGAATATGATAATGTAGTATGTTTAATTAAATGACTGTAAAATTGTCAGAAAATTAGCATTGAATGAAAACTTCTACGTATTTCTCCATGATAACCTCAACTCTGAATTTCTGGAAGTTTATCAGCATCACTGCCTGTTTTGATTGTGCAATAATGTAACTGAAAACTGCAGGTCGATTGTTCAGCCAGATTTTAAAACATTTTTAATTTCTCTAATGGATGAAAAATCATGAATTTTTGTTGCAGAAAGTGAAACAATAAAGCCAACAATAAAAGTATTTCATTCATGGTAATTTAACTCATGTGTTTTTCCTGAAGTTGTTGTCATCAAATGAATGGAAAAAAGCTTGTCAAGAAGCATATACTCTGTAAACTTTGATACCAAGGGATGTTTTTGTTTTTGCTGGTTTTTGCTCATAGGATGTGTCTCTCTCCTTCCAGATGCGAGGGGCTGGTTCATGGGTATGAGTCGACTTGATGTATTTTACAGAAGGCTACTCCTCACAAAGCTTTTCATTGGAGGTTGGGGGAAGCCTGAAGATCTAAAGAGGTACTGAGCCACCACAATATGACATTGAAAATAAAAAACCTATGTTGATGTGCCTGGGGCGATAACAAATTTTGCTGGACGACATATTGTCCCACAAATTATTGACGATAAACGATATTATCGTCAACATGATCAAGACCAAAATAACCACTGATGGAATGTTAATGTATCATAATAATGCAAGTACACCCTTTTAAATGCAAAAATTAAATCTTTATTTAACATTGGAATGTCCACAACCACAACTTTAAATAAATTTAAAAAAAACAATAGAAAATACTGCACTTTAGTAATGATGATTCGTATTGTCGGTCAAAATTTTGTAACATTGCTCAAAATGTTGGCTTTTCAACTGTTGTAAATGGGAGCAATTCTTTTTCAATATCGCCAACTGCAGTGTCAGTTAGCACACCCCATTTTGCGCTGCTCCGAATGTATTTATTTTGACGACCAAATGCTTAATTTAGCGTTGACTGTCAGGCCGATGGCTCCGCATCACAGGGTGCAGATTTTTCCCCAGTTTGGAAAACTTGACCGGATCATTATGTTTGAGGTGGGCCTGGGACGATAACAAATTTTGGTGGACGATATATTGTCCCACAAATCATTGACAAGAAACAATATTATTGTTGACATTATTGAGACCAAAATAACCACTTATGTAATGTTAATGTATCGTATGCAAGTACACCCTTTTAAATGCAAAAATTAAACCTTTATTTAACATTGGAATGTCCAGAACTGTAAATAAATAAAACAAAAAATAAGAAATAAAATAAAACAGTACTCTCAATCTGTGATTAAAAAGTAATGCACCAAACACAATACAGTAGACCCTGTCTCCCAAAACAATAAATACAATGGCCCCTTCTTAACAGATGTCTTAACAGACCATATGTAGATCTATAACTACTTTAGTTTGGCAGATTTCGAGCAAGGAACACCGACGACTGTGTTTGTTTTGTCGACCAAACGCTTCGTTTAACGTCGACTGTCAGGCTGACGACTCTACATCGTGGGGTGCAGTTTTTTCCCCAGCTGGGAAAATTCGAACAGGTGATTGTGTTTGAGGTGGGTTGCCTTTTTTTGTCACAATTTTTGAACAGAGTTTGCAGACTGGTTGTCTGTGTTTTTAACCCCACCTCTCTCATTGGGCTTGAAGCCGAAATATTCCCACACTGGGGCTGTAGCATTTGGCTTTCGAAAAGTTTTTCCATTCTCCTCCTGTGGCTAATTTGCCGCTAGTGGCCCATTTCCTCCCACAGATACAAAGATCCTGTATGACTGACAAGATGCTTCACTCCCCTTATTTCATTCCACTACAAACACACCCAGGTGCTGAGACCAATGCACAGAGTGAACCCTCTTGTCATCTGGCGTGTTTGGAGGCGAGAGACGAGGAAAACAAATACACGCATGCACATGGCGATAAATCAAGGCCGGAAAAATTATCGAGTGCACTTTCATTTATTGTATGATCAATTGATTTGATTTATTGATTTTCGTCCCAGCCCTATGTGCTTGCAATATGACTCACAGTTCCACAGTCACACATAAGAATGTTTGACGAGACAATACGTGTTGATACTCATTCATCAAGGTCATGCTAATATTTTTTGAGACTAAATTTTTAAGATTTCTAGCACCATGAAGAACTGTTCTGCACCCTGACACTCTTTTTTGTGTAGGTTTTTTTTTTTTAAATGACTTCAGTGTATTTCATTCCTGAAGCAAATTGTTCATTACCTTGCAAAGGCACACGTTTTGTGATTTTTCACACGTTGACTCAAACATAACGTATTTCAATTCAGCAGATGTTACAAGACAAATACAGAGATGATTTGTAACATATTTTTATGCTCATTGAAACCCTGTATTATCATTTTTGAACTTTTTATTATGCCACTTGACCTCATGGGAGCTAACTTGGCCCTTGTTTCAAATTGATGCAAATTCATAGTGTTTCTATCTACTGGCCACCATTAAAATGACTAAATATACGATGTGTGTGTGTGTGTGTGTGTGTGTGTGTGTGTGTGTGTGTGTGTGTGTGTGTGTGTGTGTGTGAGAATATATTTCAAAATTTGTGTCTGACATAAAACTTATAAACCTCATGGTGATTTTAAAAGCTTTGTGTGTTTGTCACTGCATTTGTGAGGGGGTGTGGTTTTTCTTCACCATGTCTGTCCAGACCTGCTGATATGCAGAAAGATCGTGGGACAGGAAAAGAGAGCTTTCACTCTTCCACAAATACCAATCAGACATACTCACACAAAAACAATACTTATGCACTAGCTGTAACAATGTGCGCATGTATAGGAACATTTTGCAGGTCTGCAGCACTCCTTGAATGCACCTAAGAGTGCATGAAATAATGATGCTCTGAAGTGAAACTTTTCATTTATCCCATTGATTTTTTATATGTCTACAAATGTGGACATCAAGAGCACAGTGACATAATTTCATGCTACGCACACATTTAAACAGTGGAAATCACATTGTTCTGGACAAAAGAATCACAGATTCTTCCCCACCTGTGCCTGCAGTACATTAGACTTGCCGAGATAGGAGGAGTACATTTCATTTTGTTTATAGTGAGATGAAGCAGTACACAGTCACCATGCACTCTGTGCACTTATGGAACCAGTCGCAGATCCTGAACCCCAAATCCAATTTATTTCCCTAAAGTAGATTCTGAAACCCTCTTGTGAGCTCTGTAGTTTGGAACTGATCAATTCACATTTGGCGCATCATCACGATACACATTACTTTGACAAGATAGGAAATTATCAAAAAACATTAAAAATTTTCACAATGAATGTGGTGGTGTTGGCATTTGCCAAGCTATTAGGTTAATATCTATGTTTGTCTCTTGGTGGTCTTCAGGCTGAGTGCAATGGGGAG
>JAUESE010082214.1:0-13563 GCA_032274725.1 Malacoctenus triangulatus | reverse complement strand
ATTTGAAAAAATCGGATCTGTGTCGTTCAGACTGACATGAAAAGATCAGATACGGGTCGCATAGGTGCCAAAAAATCTGATTTGAGTCACTTCAGCCTGCAGTGTGAACGGGGCCAAAGTGGTTCATGTTTGTTGTCAAATTATTGGCCGAGGTTTGTCTTCAAACCGGCCTCCCTGCTATCAGTGGACCTGTCTTATCTCAAGTTTTCTGTCTTGTCTGTAGAGTTGTTAGGATACTTAAATGAGTAACCATGATACTATACCAGACAAAGTATCAGGTACCAGGTAGAATCACAATACTGCACCCTTTTTGGTTTTTTGAACAAAATTTGTGGTGCCACTGATGCCGCCGTGGCAGGCTCGCCCCTCGGGCCTGGTGCTTCTGCCCTGCTGAGTGTTTTGTATGTGTTTGTTGTCTAAAGCCATGCTGCTTGTGAAAAGTGAGACAGCTTGTTGGGTTTTTGTTTTGCCGAATTATTTATCGAAGCGGAGATGTCTTCATGGACTTCCTTCTTGCTGGTAGAAACACAAAACAAGCTTCCATTCAGGCAGACCCAGTGTGCAGAAACAGCCTATCATATCCCCGGACACCACCAGTAAGCTGCAAACAGCCAATCATTCTGCAGCTGTGTAGTTAGGTTGCAGTAGTTGCCATGTGGTTTTGTTGACAGGGAGAAGCATGTAGTGAGAAGCTGGGAAGTGGGTGGAGGCAGCTGCTACTAGCAGAAACTGGCACCGGGTAGTAGTAATCCATGGCAGTACCGTTGTGTATAAATTCTAGTATAATTCTAGTATAATAGAGTGCCTAGTATAATAGAGTGCCGTTTCATTCGGCACTGCGGGGGTACCGTGGGGACCATGCAACTGTACTTGTCCGTTTCCTGTTTTAGTTTGTAAGGCTCGGTAACTTCCTCCTGTTTGATCGCGTGGTCCTGCCCTGAGGTGCTTAACCGTGGCTTGACTGTCTAAATGGCTTGAGGACGTTCGTTCACTTGTGTTCCCACCCATGCTGGACAAGGACTTTCTGTTTTTTGTCTTTGCTGTTTTCTATTAACATCAACTTCAATCCTGGTCTCTCATGTGTTGGGCTATTGGGTTCACTCCTAAACTGTGACAAGTATGACAGTGACTTTGCTGCAGAAACCCCAGTACAATAAGTTTAGATCAAAATGTTTCTAAAGTAAAAGTTGTTTTCAGACTAATTTGCAACTGAGTTTCTTTTTTTCCTTTTTTTTGCAGGTTGGGGGGTTTGCAGTTGCCTGAGCTCCCTGAAACTCTTGGACTTGGCCTGGCACTCGGCTCAAGGGCCACAGTGAGCACCCCTGTTCTTATATAATGACTGTTTACCAGCATGCTTCACTCACTAATCGAAATCACCTTCACTGCTTCTCCATTTAAAGAATCTGTTAGCAGGAGCTGTTGAACCTATCTGGATGTGCTCACAGGTGACATGATTTAATAACCCCCCTTGCTGTTTCCCTTCATATTTTCAGGTCCTTTATATATCCAGGTCCTCATCTCCTTTTTTCTATCCCTTGCACCAGCTCTTTATCCTCCTTATAAAGGTGCTAAGTTTTACACATTATGATGATTGGCTGCTGCATAGCACAATTAGCACTGCATGTTCTTCAATTTTAACCTCTTGGTCTAATCCATAGCACCTCCCCCCATGCACTTGCCCCTCTCTGTCTGTCTCTCCCTTCTTCTTCACAGTGTGCCAATACAAAGTCCACTGGTGGAGTTGATACTGGGATAGACTCGTAGTCAAAGAGGGCTGGAGATGGCTGGATGCTTTGAGATTCAAGACATACATTATTATGCAGTGTGAAGTGAGGTGTCACCAAAGTAAAAAGAAACACCCACAAAGAAATCACAGAGGAGGCCTGAGGCCTTGCCTTCTCTGATGTTATCAAAATCAGAATAGCACATTTGAAGGAAAGCTATTTGAATTCTAAAGAGAAGACCTAGGAAATTGCCAATTGTTTTTATTTTGAAGATTCATTCTTTTGTGAGCTGGTGTGTGAGTTTCCATCTCATGTTTGGCCTCTATGATGTTTTGGCAGGACGAGAAAACATGGAGCCTACCTTACTGTTATCTCTAACCTTTGAGTAATGGGCTTGGAACTTATCACCAATGTATTGATGATGTAAATGTATTTGACATGTTTCTGATGATCAAAGAACTTACTGGACATGTCTCTGACAAATCACTGTCTTATCATGGCCCTTTAGCAGGTTTCAGTGGAATTGGTACAGTGTTAAAAAGTGGGTTTCAGAGCAGAAACCTATCAATACCTGTTTATGGGCAGCAGATGTTTGTGTCATCTGTGAGATGGAGGCTCCAGCAGGGCTGTCCTCCACCATCAACTTGACCTCACTGACTTGACGGTGTAACAATTCTCTGTTGACAGAGCCGAGAGAAGAGGAGGTGAGCAGAGGACCAGAAACTGGGTCAGACCTCAGATGGGTGATATGCTGCTACGTGCTACATATCAGTTAGACGATCGCTGCATATAAGGTGTAAAAGTTGGCAACATGGTGAACATTTGTTGGCATGTGTTGTCTCTGAGTTATGCTCCATATTAGTTACTGATATATTATGTTGATGTCCAACTCATGAATATGCAACTGTATGTACACCCCTACAATTGAAAACAAAAAGCACAAAACATTTCTAAAACATTCATTTCAATGTATTTCTGCATTTTAGAGATATTCTGATGCGCCTGCAACATGCTGGTAAAAACTTCAATGTGTGATGGAGACATGAGAGACAGCTTGAGGAAGTTCCATGAAAAAACTGTTGCTTCAAAATATGTTGAAATGGTATTGTGTATGGCTCAGTTGATACAGACATTGTTGTTCATTCCAAAAGTTGGTGGTTTGAACCTAAATTTCACACTATAAGGCGCACCGGATTATAAGGCGCACCTTCAATGAATGGCCTATTTCAAAATTGTTTTCATGTTAAAGGTGCACTGGATTATAAGGCGCACAGAATAAAACCGCTGTTACTTCGGTGACGCCCCATAGCCATAAGTGACCAATATTGATTCATATACAAGGCGCACCGGATTATAAGGCACGCTTTTGGTTTTTGAGAGAATTAAAGGCTTTTAGGTGCACCCAATAAATACGGTAATTATGTCAGGCTTGTAGAGACAGCTTCGGATGTAAGGTACAATGGAAGCATGTTTACTTCTCGCTGGTTGATCATCAGGTTCTAAAATCTTATCAACTCAACTGGAACCTAATGCAATGTATCTGATTCCGTGGATCTGGGATACATAACAAGTTACTGTTTTTAGTTGAGCTTTTACACCACACTTTTATTCTAAAAGTACAGACCCTAATTCACATGAGTGTGTTTGTTGGAGGTCAAAGAAATGGCTCCAGAATAGTAAACAAATATGAAAACATCTGTCAGACGACAACTTTCTGTTTGACTCCATCAGCCCTAAATGTTACGAGTGACTTTTTAACTCTGCTCCAAAGCAGCAGTTCGTCTTAGATGATGAATCCATGGTTCCTACTTCACCCAGATTTATCCAAACAGTTAAATCTGCATGAACTGGATGAATTGAGTCAAACAGTCCGCATGATCATTATTTTGACATTGAGTTTGGAGTGTTTGAAGGGTTTAAGCAGCCAGACGGTTCGCTGTCTCTCTTTTTCGATTGCAGATACTCCATGTCTGATCTATCTGAGACACATTAGGTGTAATTGAAGGCCTAATGACCTCATGGTGGATAGAAAAGTGAGGCTGCTTTCTTCCAATAAGTATCACTGAGGATCAAACATCATAAGTGCAGCTTTTATATGAATTTAGGAGCTGAGTGTTCCCCCCGGTGCCTGTAATCATGATGTGGAAACGGATCCCCGTGGGGGCCAAGAGACAAGACCCTGTTTCTAAGCATCAGAGTCATACAGATGCCTTCCCCACTGGCAAACTGAGCCATCTCATTAGTTAAACAAGTTGCAAGCATATTGATTAGAAGTGTTTAATTTACCTCACCTCTCTGACTGAGTAGAGAGGCCCTGAAGCAAGGGAGAGTGAGGGATTAGAGGAAATCACAACATGCTTGATTTAAACAGTGCCACCCAATATAGAACTGTGAAACACATTCGAACTGTACAAATATCTCCAGCCTTTGTTTTTTTTTTGTTTTTTTTTTTTAAATCAGGTGACCAAACTTCGCTTTGTGTAAAAGGAGAACAGAAATTCAGCACAAAACCCTTTTCACAGAAGTATTTCTTGTTGACTTCTTGGAAAATGGAACAAGGAAAGAAAAACAGTTTGACCCATGCTGCATGCAGCAGGTAACGGTGCTGCTGGGGGTTCCAGATGTAGTCAGCCATCAGTTCGATGTGCCCTCTGAAGGACTGACATGTCAAGCGTGAGATAATTTGACTGATGATGAAGATCAGGGAAAGCCACAGGGGGGACTTGTCATTATGGCAGCAAGAATATACATCCCCATTACCTTCTCACATGTTCACTGTTTGATTCAGGTCACAGCCTACATAACAACCCTTTTTTGTCATCTTTTTTTAGATTTACTTCTTTGACAAAAGTTCAAAATGAAATAAAATGTAAAAAAAAAAAGAATTAAAATAATTACAGAACTGCATCTTTGAATGTGTATTGTTTGCCATAAACACTGTATAGGTTTCTGTTGTGAATGTCTTTCTTGACTGTTCTTCCCATACAGTTTTGTGTTACTTAGAAGCCAACTTTGAAGCGCTGCTTGGATTGTGGATTATTTTAAATTCCCTAGAATTTGGGGTAGGAGGGGAAGGGGGGGGGGGGGGGGGGCAAAAAGACAAATTGATTAAAGTTTGGGGGTGATCCGGTGATCTTAAGTAATGAAAAAAAAAAAAAAAACACATTTCCATGTCATGGGGGGGTGTGGCAGCATTTGTTACATCTAATTGCACAAAAATATGGCTGTGATAGCATCTGTTCACATATTGTGACAGTCTCTAAAATAGATTGATCAAAGCATATAGCCACATCATCTTGTCCACTCCACTCTATTGTCCTTGTAACCATCAAAACTAAATGGGATATCAAATGAAGAGGGGATTGAATGTCCACAGCTCAACTCATGTTGATAGGCACTATATAAAAATTAAGATACATATGGCGGGTTGGCCCCCATCCTCATTAATGTGGCCCTCTGGCCACTTCCAAAGAGTTATAGGTTTTGAAGCTCATGGGACAATCAAAGGCATTGAACTAAATTGGACTCTGATTTACTCTGTAATAATAGCATCAAATAGTAAGATAGATCAATAAATAAATGAATGTATAATTTCACGAGAACGATATGTTTTTTTATTTTATTCTATCCTTTTAGGCACACATGCCTGGACTTTGACAGAACATTTATGTGGTCCCCAGAAACATAAAAGTTTCCCATTCCAGCTGTAAATGCTGCAGAAAAGAGCCCGATATCCGCATGGACGTGTTCCACAGATGCAAATAAAAATATCCCACAGAAATATCTTTGCCCACACAGTGTTGCCTTCAGCAAACGTCTTTGGTGGACCTCATGGCATCCTGCTCTCTGAACAGTTTATTAAATAAATCATTATCAAAGGAGATGTCCGTTCCTTTTGTTCGGGGAAGGGGCAGACATCCAAGAGAAAACAGCTGAATTTATTGGGACATGGCAACAGCGACTGTGAGAAAAAAAAAGGCACCTTTTTGTTACCATATTCAAATTGCTTAAACACCGGCTCTTTTTATTTCCATGGACTGAGACTGTGTGCATGTGATTTTTGTTGCCTAAGGGCAACATTGTGCAATTAGACCAGTTTTGCACAGTGGGATGCCAGGATGCATTATTATGATCAGAGACAAAGTTTTTACCTAACTCTCGAATCATGGTCTGGGAGTAAACAAAAGCATGAAATGGGCAGAAGGATGTGATCGGGTTGTCGGGGTCAATTCCTCTGACACCACGAGAGTTGCAGTCAGCGACAATGAGAACCTGTGTGGAGTGGAGAGCCTGACACACCGTCTCATTACATGCTTCCAGCTGCCTTCAAGGAGATTAGCATTGATGACGGGACTGATGAGAGGGAACGTCTTTGATGATGATGTTCCACACTCTGAGGAGAACTCACAGACACCTCACAAACACACCTTGTCACACAGTAAGCACGCATATATTTGCATGACAAATTAAAGGTACAGCCTAATGCTCGATGAGCTATGGTGATGTGATTACCTTTTGGCAAAGCTGAAAGACTGCAATTCTGATGGGAGTTCCCTCACTCATTACAGCAAGGCCTACAACATAGGACACAAGGGGCTCAGTGAATTGTTGCATGTAACTGGAACAATAAAACACGAGTCATTTGCTGTATGACTAACACAGGCTAACATTCCAGAATAACATGCCACCTTCCCAAAAACATGCACCTTCTGTGAGCCATCCCAATCGCAATAAGCTGTAAAGAAAACTGGATGAAACTAGGATGGATATCTAAAACCAATTGATAGATACACGCTCGACTGGCAATGAAGACTTCATGAAAAGTCCAAAACCAATAATATGATCAGTATTTCCTTATGTCAGTGCTTTGCAGCGAAACGGTTCAATTATTCATTGCCGCGCTGCCGACAGTGACACGCAGTCGCTCAAAACAAGCGCAATTTATGAAAGAAACACTGGAAGTTGACTGGAAAACCAATGTCAACAGTTTCAGCTGGAATAAGGGTCAGCATTTATTCACCTGTTGTCATGAAGGACCGTTTTGAAGCTCTTTGCTCAAAAGTAACAAGTATCAGTGGAACTGATAAAGGAAAATTGAATCTTCTTCGAAAAGCATGTATGAAACCAAATTGTGTATGAAACGGCATTTCAAAAATTGGCATTGGATTTACTTGTTCAGAATACAGTGATGTGGAAATAGCTGTGGAAATGATCAGAAATGCTAATGTATGCACATTCACTCCTCTTATGAATAATAGATGTAACTTAATTGGAAGTGGGTTGCGATGGTTTTTCAATTTTCTAAAGTGATGTCAGTGATGTTAGTGAACTGTTCCCGATAGCGTAATGCTCCTCTGGTTCGTTTCATTAGGACCTCCCACTCTGTTTGCCAGGCCCCAGCTGTGTCTCAGTGCGTGGGTTCTCCACACATACTTGCAGTCAAGAAACATCCACATGACATCATTCTGTGACTCTAATTTGTCCAGGGGAGTGAATTTGTAAGTCTGTCTGTGTATGAGTGTGCATGTGATGGTGCATGATTGTATGCCTGTGATGGACAAGTGATTCGCCCAGAGTATACTGTTATAAGATGGGCACCCAACGCTGTAAGAGTGTCTTAGGTCATCAGTGGATGGTTGGTTTGCCTTTTAGGAGGGCGAGGAACATCCTATCCTTGGGATACCACGAGGTTGTTTATTTGTTGGCGTGTTCGGAAGCATTGCCTTGCTGGTTTGTTTCTCATTTCTTTATGAAAAGTCATGGTGTTTAGGTTTCTCCACAAGCTCAACACTGCCCTGAGGCAACTAAATTATGCTCTCTAAGAATTTCGTTAAACTGCAAACCTCTACCAAAAAATTAAAAAAAATCCCGCTGTGCCTGGAAGAAAAACTGCTGGATTGTCAAAGTACCGAATTATTTTCCTTTCCTGGTGTCTCATTCAGAGGGGGTGGTCCGCGGTCAGAGAGGTTTTCAGAATCCAGGTATGTTTTTTTTTTTTGTTGGAGAGGATTACAAATCATGAAAGTTGCCACAGTCATCCCGACATGGCAGTTAAATTGAGGCTTACTCTCTTGAGCAAAGACAACCACGCACACTGACAGCACCTACAAGCAGGATAAAGAGGTCGACAGCAGAATTAACTGTACAAAGAAAAATATTAGGGTATTCTAGCGGCTTCAAAGGGGCATATATGTCCTTCAGATGGTTCCTGTGGTTCCCTGCTTCTTTGTACCTTTGAAGAGAAACACAAAAGATAGGCTGATATTCAACAAATCAGGGAAAACAGTTTACTTTTTTCATTTCACTTGCCATTGATGGTGTGACCTACCAAGAACTTATTGCCCATGCACCATGTGTGGGATGTATGTGCCATCCACGGGCAAACGGTGAAACATTTTCAGCATGGCCAAAATTCTTCAGCAACCTCTCCATACTGCCACATGTACGGTGCCTGGTGGGCTTTAATTCACTCCCAATTAAATCACCTACCAACTGATTCAAAATATGCCAGTGTGTTTGCCAGATTTTTCATCCCCTGGCTAAATCGGCAAACTGCACCAGCAGTATGACACACGGTTTGAAGGTTGATGGTGACAATGATGACGATGATAATGATGATGATGATGATGATGAATTTATGCAACCCTGAAACATGATCATGTAGTTCAGTGTTAGTCCAGCCAGGTTACTGGCATTTAATCAGCATTGGACTGACGGCTGGGAACTTCAGGGTTAACTCGATGGAGGTGGTAAACTTTCTATCAACGAATACTGCCTTGGTAACTTGTGGGTAATGCTTAAGTGCTTGACATGTCAGGAAGAGATGCACACTGTTTCACACATACGTTTCCATAGTGAAACTCTTGTGGTCGATAATATTGTAATCTTGCTAGTGTACACAGATTCTCACATCTCTTTCAGAAAAGATGATTAATTTATATATCTATTGATTTACTTACTTACTTAGTTATTTACTTATTTATTTTTTGCCTGAACAGCATGTCGAAGAACCCAGGGTTGATTTTGCATAATCAGTCCTGATAAAACTTATCTGGATTTTGGATTTCTGTGAAACTGGATAAAATCCTGGGTGTGTTAATCCTGTTTAGCAGTACAGATCACCCGCCTCCGACAAATACCACTGATAGGATGCAGGCCAAATTATGAAACGATGAGGTGGTTTCCAGGTTTTAAACCCGCAGGTGTGTTGACATACTGAATTAGTGATGTGCAAGTCATGAATGACTGACTCAAAACTCGTGAGTCACTTTACTGACTCGGGACTCACGAGTCATCTTCTCCATTAACTCATTCACTGACTCATTCATGCTACAGGTAACTGACTTGCTGCTAATAAAAGAACAGACATTTCATTGCTGACAGACTGCTATTCTAACTACACATGATGATGATGATGATGATGATGATGATGATGATTTATTTATTCGGCAAAAAAATATAAAATATATAGATATATACCGAAGGGTGTAGGCAGAAGCATTGCTTATAAGGACCAACCCCTTGTACAATAAATTAAGTACAGTATTCAAATACACTTATCATAAAAATATATGAAGATGGAGTCATGAACCTAGATTTCATGCATTTAAAAAAGGAGAAACAAAATCAAAAAGGAAAATTAAAAAATAAATAAATAAGTAACTCAACAGACATCATCTTTATCTGGAGTATCGGGAAGTAACATGGTTCTTGTAAAGTCTCTTAAATCTGTCCACAGTGGTACTATTTCTAATTTCTACAGGACAGTTGTACCAGATTTTCACACCTTTAACAGAAACACAAAAATTTTTGACATTAGTTCGCACTTTTGGCCTTTCAAATAAATCACAGCCTCTTAAATTGTAACTTGAATATCTGGGATTGAACAGGTTCTGAACATGTAGTGGTAAGGAACGGTTTTTTGCTTTGTACATGACTTGTATTGTAATGTATTCTACTAGGTCTTGTAATTTTAAAAGTTTTAAGAAAAAATATTGACTGTATGAGTCCTGTGGAAAACATCAAAACTCTATTTTTAGTTTAAATCCACCTCTTCCTGCGCGCATGTGTGACACAGCGGGCAGCAAGTGACAGTCAGTGAGTGAGCTGCTGCCTGCTGAACCATTCAGCCCGATAACCCTGCAAAGAGGGGTGTTGATGGTACAGTGCCTGAGCTGAAAGTCAGCTTTAGTTGTCTGACTCATAGCAGATAGAGAAATTATTTCATGCACATGTTGTGGTTGTCTACAGAATGATACATAGACTAAACAAAACATGTTTATCCCGTTCCACTGCTGTTAACGACTCAGTGACTCCCCCTACACCGCCGCAATGGACTCACCCAACATACCTGTTTACCTCCTTTAGTTAACGGTGGAAATAAACTATTTACTGAACACATTATGCTGATTCTAATGATAAACTATGATTATAGTGTGTTAATTTAATGTCTACTGTTTGGTTTTAATACTTAATTCATTAAATTAACAAATTTAATTAAATATTAAATTTAACATTAAATTTTAACATTAAACATGAAGTAACATTACACTTTTTACCATTAAATATCAACAAATTTTCCTCAGGGATTAATAAAGTCTTTCCGATCCTGATTCTGAAAATATAGTATGTTGTTACTTTAATTGACATTTCTAGTCAATTTGGTAATTGTAAAGTTTAACCCTTCAGGCGCCGGAGTTTTTTGCAAGAAAATTTACAATCGTGGTTTCGATATTTCAAAAATCATACATCAAAGTAGTTTGAGATAAAGGTGTCGTGTCAATGAGAAAATTAATCAGTATGACTCAAAGTCTGCGATGGGAGCAAAATTATTTATCTAATTTGCTTATTATGATGTCACAAGTGGCGGCCATGTTGGAAAATGTTCAATTTTGATGCCAAGGTTTCAAAAGGCTATAACTTTAGGGTGGTTTGAGATAAAGGCATATTGTAAACGAGAAATATCTTCAACATGAATCAAATTTTTAGATGGAAGTAGATTTGTCATCTAATTTGATTATTGTGACGCCACTAGGCATTGGCCATATTGGAAAATGTCAATTTTCTTATTAAGATTTCAAAAGGCTGTAGTTTGAGAGCAGTTTGAGATAAGGGAATACTGTCAACAGTCAATGTGAAATATCTTTAATATGAAACGAAATTTGGGATGGAAATAAATTCACTGATCCAATTTGTATAATCTTTTAGCACTGGTTGGCCATATGGAATTGCAATTATTTCCAAAGACCTTCAATGATCAAGATGGCACTGCTTGTAATTTTTCAGTGTGTGCTGTGCCTTGCAATGAAAGACACAGCACAAAGACCTACTCCACACTGATGGCACCTGAACCGTGTCTGTTGATGGCCTTTCAGGCGAGTTTGAGGTGAATAGACAACACAATCTGAATGTTCGTTTCGCCACCGTAGATGCACCACAATACATAACCTGGGCTGGACTCACTCAAGACAAATGCTTTTTAGCCATATTTGTCAGGTTTTTTGGGGTTGTACAGTTTCAGTGTTGACCTTCCCCTGAATGCAAAAGTCATTTCATCCAAGGAAAGTTCTTTTAGTGGACCATACACAGCAGCAAAACAAGGAATGATCAAATCAATTATGAGACGCACTTTGAAGAGTCTATCTGATCTGGCTGGCCCCTCCCAAGGCGGTCAACTTTAATTACAAAGTGAAGGAAATAAAGAATGTTTTCAAATCTGTTTGTCGCCATTACTTTGCCAAAGCCATCATCGCTATCATTGCCGCCGTGATTTACGGTGCACCAGTGAACACCACCTCCGTCGCTATTCGCGGTGTGTTTTTTTCTGGTGGCTTCTCCCACGTCTAGCGTAACAACGCAGTTGTTTTCATCCTCGCTACATTCACCCATATTTGTGGTGTTATAAGCCCCCCTGCCACCCCTACCACGTCCCCTGCTTGGCATTTGCAGAATGCTTCCACCGAGGCCTCACTATAAACGTCAGTTTCTGCTTCACTGGACAACTGCTGTCTTCCTCCTCAGAATCACAGTAGGCCAGTACCTGACGAAGTACTTCATCTACGGTAAACCTGCCTCTCGACATCGTGAATGAATAAAAAAACACTGTTTCGTTCTGCTCCGCTCTGCGCGACGACCACTGCTTCACTATGCAGGAGCGTGTTTTCAAACTCTTTTTACTCTAAAACTTTGAATACAATCACACCTACAAATGCTGCTCAGATTACAGACACACATGTCCGCTATCACCTGCTGAAAAGTATTGACAGGATTCAGCCCCACATTTCTAGATAGAGCTTGTTTTACTCAGCAATGTTGCTTGTCACAATTTTGTGACTTTGGCACTTAGAGGGTTAATAGATAGAAATAAAAAAATGTATTTTTTAAGAACATTTAGCCCGTGACTATTTTTTTCCACAATGATATGGATTGTTTTCTTGTTTAAAATCAATGGCTTTACTGGCATTAAATAAATCAGAAGCTGTGTGTTGTTTAGGTTTTTTCATGGCAGCTGCTGTGAGCTCATTGGTTCATCAAATATGAGTGCTGTCCTCATCATTCAGTCGTACATGACTCATGAGTCCTGACTTGTCATTCAGGAGTACATGACTCATGATTCATCATTCACCCGGTTCACTCGAGTGAACTCGAGTCCTTTAAGTCACCCCTTTTTCCGATGTAGTGGACTCAACCCCCGTATATTATCTGAGCTGAAAGTCAGCTGCTCAGCTCTGATAGGGACAGCAGAAAGTGGAAATATTCACTGTGCACTCCATTCACTTTGTTGTCAGCAAATGTAAATGTATTCAGTGGTCAAAATTCAAAATATTTAACCAGTTACATCGTCATTCATTATTCAGAGTCAACCCCCCACCCCCCAGCACCACAGCAATGGGCTCACCCGCTCATCTACCCCTCCCATACCCGTTTACTTTCAGTCCAACGGACAGATCGGTGCCTGCCTGTTTGTCAGCAATGGCAACAATTAATAAATAAGACATGTTTAGGCAGCGTCGCTGTGTATTTTAAGGATAAAGCGTAATTCAAATGTATTACTCACTACTTTTTGGGGTTGTTTACACTTAATTCATCGAAATGTCACAAGCATGCAAACATTGTGCATTGTATGATGAGAATTTTTTTGTTCGAATTTGACAGAAAAAATAATTGTTCCACTCTTGAATCTTTCAGGTTTTTCTCTTTTTATTCAAAATTAAATGGAGCAGTGTTTCAGTATTTCAAAGCATTGATCTCCAAGGAGCAGGGGTAGATGGGAGTTGTATGCACAAACTGCGCATGTGCATTTGCACACTGTCTCAAGGGACTCGACTGACTCATACACCCGGTACACTTTGGTGAGTGACTCATGAGGACTCGAGTCAGAAAAAGGAATCTGGTTTACAATCACTATACTGGATGTTCTTTACAGGGCCCAGAAATTGAAATCCTTACATTTCATCAAGATGCCAAAAGTCCAGCCAATTAACACCTGGTGGTCGCAGTCCTCGAGGCGCGGCTGTCTCATGGTGCTGCTGTCCGTCGGCACTTGTTGTCCGGTGGGGGTGATCTCGGGCTCTTGCCCTGGCCTCCTCCTTGGGGGGTGGTGGGTTGGGCTGGCGTTCCCCTGTCTGGGGCTCGCTGCAGCCTCGGCTGGGGCTGGGGGGCTTCGGTGCGTCACCTCCCGGGGAGGCAATGGGGGGGTCCTTGGGTGTTCGGGCACTGGCCCGCGATGGCCACTCTGCATTGAGGTGATGAGGGCACGAGGCGAGCCATGGTTTCATTTCCATCTCCCCTGCAGCCGGCCCTCTTTACATCTGGGCCTTTCTCTTGCTGAGCTGGTCGA
>JAUESE010082189.1:0-13569 GCA_032274725.1 Malacoctenus triangulatus | reverse complement strand
TACTGCCTGCTTTGTGTTTGAGGATTTTGGACCTGTGTTTTCGGATTCGTCTCTCGCCTGCTCTCGGATACAGCCTGCCTTGGTTTTGACCTCCGCCTGAGCCTGACTACGTTCCTGGATCTCCTCCGTGGCTTCCCCCTGTTGGCTCGTGACCTAGACTGTCTGACCTTTCTGCGGCCGCCTTGTGTGCTAATAAACTTTTCTAGACGTCGATCTTGTTCCCTGCTTGTGGGTCCTTTAAACCAACCGTGACACCAGCAGCCTTTGTTTTTCAAAAAAGCACAGTTTTTCATTCAACGGTAGGCCTTCAAACAAAACAGGCATCCAAGAAAAAAAGATTTTTTTTTTCAGAATTAAAAAGGAAAAAAATCTGAAAAATACACAGTGCACAAATTTATGCACCATACAGAAAACCTGGGTGGAACAAAAACTACTGCACATCTGGGGCCTGAAGCAGCATCATAGGGGCCCTGCTGTACATCTAATATACAGCTAAAACAGCAAAAACACAGATACACTTGAAACCCATATATATTAAATTTATACCTCCATCTACATGATGGCCCACAGCCTACTGCCTTCTGAACCCTTCAGTCACGTAAGCTGCTCCTGACTTTTCCCCTCAGTCTGAATTTTGTAAAGTTGTAGTGTCTCGTTTTACCCTTAGCTTGCACCAAACCAACATTAATACAAAAAATATCTATTTCCATAGTCTATTTTCACTCAAATAGTGTGTATTAACCTTTTTAATTTGGAAAATTTCCTCATTCGTTCTTTCATGTCCGTTATTGTGAGCGAGATAATGGTAAGATCCTAGTTTGTTTCACGGAATTTGTGTACCTATCATTAAACAAGGCACCAGAACTTGATCCCAGAGACTTTCACTCTCCATGTAATCCTCTGACTCGTACCTGTCAACAAGTGGCATTTATTACTTGGCAGGTCACATGGTTCATGCCCATTTGAGTCTGCTTTACTCAGAACCAAGAGCAAATAGGCCGGCAGGTGATTGGACGAACCACCTGTCTGTCACTCTTTGTAACAGAGCAAACCAAACTTATGAAGCATATGAGGTATTAGGAAAGCATCGGATATAAACAATAGCAACCCCAATACAGCGCATTGGATGAGTCAACTCATAATTTTTGTCATTTTTGTATGATATGTTTACACTTCAAAGGAACCCGAACAAACACACTTCCCTTCAGTGCTGCGCTTGTTCTTTCAATGCTGAAATGAAAAAAATAGCAGTGTAGATGAAATTGAAGCTATGGCAGTATCAATGGATGTGTAGCCGCTATATCATTAAAAAATAAGTAACTGGCTTTCTGCTTCTATAAAGTATCAACCCAGCACAGGCTTCCCAGAATGATTGACAGGTAATAAAGGATGCTGGGTGCTGCTGATTTGTGCTCTTTGAGTTTAAGTGAGCTTTAGCTTTGTGATGTTGGAGGCCTGCTAACAGAGGATGTTGCCAGTGCATGTCAAGGATCACCTATGGATCTCTCTTCTGCAACATGCTGGTCAGTTCTCTACTAAAGGGTACTTGTTCCTGTGTAACATCAAGAAAACAACAACTGTATTTGAATTCATTTTCTTTGCAGGATAAATCAATGCAAAATGAGGCATGATAACAATGCAACTAAATGAGAAGAAAATTAATAAAAAATCATTTTAAAAAATTACAATGTGGACAATATGTGTATGCTGCTGGGAGATGGTGTGGGCTCAAGTTTGAATTTCTGTACAGTGTGTAGAGGTGAAAGGCTGTTTAAGCGTCTGTGTTCAGGATAAGGGTTCAGTGTTACAGAGGTAATTTGGCCCAAAGTCATCGTGCAGTCTAACCAATGATTCAGGGCCTCTGTGATGTTGGTTAGACTGACTCCCAGCCACCACTGTTCTCAGCCTTGCTTGCATTGTGATGCAAGATGGTCCAAAGCAGAAGTTCATTTTCATTAGTGGTCCACAACATTTTCTTTCTTATGTTGGCCATCATCACCATGTTCAAACTCTGCTTCTCTTTCTATGTGAATTACTTTGTTTTCTCTGTGTGTAACTTATGTGCACATGCACCAGGTGCTTGTTTTTTCAATCCTCTACGGTGCCCTCCACAGTCAAGGCAAAGGCACTCCAGTGTTTTCAGTGAAGGCCTGAGTAGTAGCTGCACCTAACCCTAACCCAAACCCGACAAAACAAAGACAGATATGAACGTCTACTGTCAAAACCAAAAAATATTTGTGATGTAATGTCGAAAGGAGAATCCTTTCAATGAATTAATTCAAATAAATTAAAACATGAAATTCCATCAAATCAAAGATTCTCATAGCTTTTTGTTGCACATTTTGAAGTGTTGCTTGCAGTACTGGAGGGCTTCAACCCCACCCAGGGCTTGAGGCAGGAGACTCATGCCAACAAACAAAAGCAGGAAGTTCAACATATTGAATCAACAATAGTACTGAAGGTCTGCACCGAATTATAGAAATTTCCTAATGATGGTTCTCTTTGATTGTGCAATTCTATGTTTTAGAACCTCACAGCAAACGAAGTCAAGGACCCTTCTGTCATCTCTGGCACAGCCCCCCAAAGGGTTAGACTCAAAGATACATCTAACACTCTGCATAAAAGAGGATGAATGTCCCAGTTTAACAACAAATCTGTTGTAAGCAGCAACTGATAGACTGAAAGTAGCTATTGTTTCCTGAATATGACTATCAGAGTAGTTTCAAAGAAACGACAATGACAACTTATTTTTCAGGGTTTACTGAATGTCTCAATAGACAATGTTATGCTCTAAGTGTATTTTTGAAAGAAAAAAAGATTAATTTACTTTTGAATTTTGTCATTTGAAAAAAAGCTTATAAATAACCTTTTTTGTTAAACACAAATAATTTTTTTAATATGTTTTTCATGCTCTCTGAACTACAACTTTGAGTAGAAGTTCAAATGAGGCTTCCACACAGACTCTGGTTTCAGATGTAGACAAATTAATAGTATTTACTAAAGAAATTAAAGGCTGAGACATGTTGCTGTTGGAGTAATGACGTGTTGGAATCTGTGCTGACTGGCTGATCATTCTTGGATGAATGTTAAAATGTGGCGTATACAGAGACACCATGGGAATGCAAGCACCACCATGCAATTTCACACCTGCTGTGAGAATGTGCACAGCACTGAGCAAACGCTGACACACAACCGAGCCAGAGTACAAAGTCAGAGATATCCAGCTGATTGTTTTCTCACTTCATTCTCTGAACTGAAGAGCTAAGTAGCTCTACAGAGCATTTCCTCAGCGGTCTGAGCATGAAAGGTTCATGCCTCCACTGTGAAAAAGAAGTTGCCTCATGTAACATGCCACATTGAACAAAGTGTACTCTCATTTTATTTCTGCAATGCACATTTGGTGGTTCTTTCCGAACAGCTTTAAAAAGAACAACTTTTAAAAACAACAGACATGAGAGACAAAAAAATAATTAGTAAAGTATGTAATGAGGTTGAATACTTCTAAAAATGTGAAGTTCACTGCACCTTATGTTCTGTTTAGAGTCCATCACTGACTGTGTTTGTAGGGAGGGGGTGTTGTGGGGGATGGAGGCTGCAGCTCTGGGCAAAGAAGCTCCTCAACCTTCTCATCAGAGCTTTTATAGGGTTGTACCTCATCTGATGGCAGAGGGGCATACAGGAAAAGTCCTGGGTGGCTGTAGTCCTTGCAGCCTGTCATTTTTCTCTACCAAAGTGTCTGTCCTCCCTGAGGTGAAACCAGTCTACTGTTCATCCTTTCACCAGGTTCAGCTGCAGCTTCCTCAGCTCTGGTCTGGACACACTGGGTTGTCATGTGTTGTTGGACTAATGGACTAATGTTGTTGGACTAATGGTGATTTAATGCACTATTGAACTCCCTCCTGTTATATAGATGAGTTTAATCATTGCGAAAAAACAGTCCAAGTTTTCATTGTTTGACTCTGTAATCCCATTTCCTCAAAGGTTGGGATGCTAATCAAACTGAACAGTCAGATGAGCAGAGCCTCTAGCCTGGTTCACCTCTGTGTGATTTTGTTCTCCTTTTAAATGCACAGCGACAAACTCTGACTATGGTTTTACTCTCACATGTTTGAAATTTTGTCAAGTGATGGAAAGTGTCTGTCATTCTTCATGTTTGATGTCTGTGGAGTGTCTTCTTGCCATTTCAAAAGAAAAGCATCCTCCACAGCCGCCTCCAGGATTTTCTCATGATGAGACAATCGCCTGAGAAATGAGGGATAAGAAGCCTCAGCAGACAGACAATTATTCGGTGGGCGCTGCTCCCATCCGTGGATGGAGCTCCCACCAGTGAGGGAGAGACAGACTTCTGGATCTCCGTCCGCCGACGTCACTGCGTCAGCGCCTGAGTGTGTGCGTCGGGACTGGGGCACGGAATTGCTGGGGGGTCGACGTGATCGAGATGAAGGAGCTGAATAGACGTTAAACAGCGGTCCTACGATTACAAGGCCGGCCCGCTTCCAGCACGGGCCACCGGTAGCCTGAAACCAACGTGAATGTTGTATGCAGAGCCGCCGAGGTCGGGCTTGTATCGCCGTGAGGCAGCGAGTGCAGGGCGGGCTTGGAGCGCTGTAGCTGCGAGAGTTCTTCTCAGAGAGGCAAAACAACATGGCTGCGGTGGAGCTCGAATGGATCCCAGAAACGCTGTACAACACCGCGATTTCGGCCGTGGTGGACAACTACAGCCGCTCCAGAAGGGATATACGGTCGCTCCCGGAAAACATCCAGTTCGATGTGTATTATAAGGTAAGGTTTGAAGGGCAGCAGTGTGGCGGACAAGCTGCAGCTGAACCCGCTGCTGGAATCGGGGCTAACGCTGCAGCTAACGGAGGCTAAGAATTGACAACGGCGTTCAGCCTTATAGGCAAGTGTAATAGTGTTAATGCAGGTTTAGATCACATAGTGAACATTGATGCGCTGTATTTTTACCAACATGACACATTTCTACAGTATATGTGTTAACCAAAGGCCACAGGCGGCGTTGTTTCTCCAGATAAATGCACCGGTTAGCCTTAAAACTGAATGGTGGCCATGGAAGCGATCTGTGCTGTTTTCGTGTAGCTCACTGATACATTTATCAATCACACGGAAGTCTCTCCCGGTGTACAGACGCAGCTCCTCGTGGTCAGTGGACGGAAGCTGCTCTTTCTGTCCCTCTGATGGGCTCAGTGGAGGCCGCAGCCCCACATGGAGCCACACTGAGTCCTGGATCCCGCCGGCGGGTCCTTCAGACTGCTGCTGCTCTCCAACACACTGACAAGATGAGCAGTGAAGCAGTGTTCACCAGCATCCTCTCACACTGACCCGCGCAGATGGATGAAATAATCTGACCACCATGTTGACCGGCACACACAGCCTGCAGAGTAGTGTAATGAGTTGGATGCTGACCCCCAACAGAGGGACCACCATGGCAGGCTAGATGGCACCCCACAGGTTTTGGAGATGCCTTTGACTTTAGGGCGGTAGTGACTTCGTCAACACGAATCCCGAAATTGTTTTAATGTCAACCATTCGAAAAGCTGCTTTCCTATTATTATTATTATTATTATTATTATTATTATTATTATTATTATTATCATTATCATTATCATTATTATTATTTCACCTTGTTTTTTCAAATCTCTTGAGGTAGTAAGTGCCTGCTAAACTGTAACATAAGGCCCCCAGTTCTCTGTTTGTGATTGCAGAAATGAGATCATGTCTCCGGTAACTTTTCTCTGTGTCTGATCACAGAGAGTCTGTGGATGAGGAGCGAACAGTCCTTTATCCAAGCGGCTGTTATTAACTTTTATTTTGGTTGATTGAAAAATATGACAGTCTAAGACTGTTAAAGTAAAACACAGTCACACAATGATTGAATGCAGAATCAGTGTGGGTCTGAAGACACACTCTGGTAGATGTGCAATGTGAGAGAAAGTCAGGGAAGAGGAAGAGTGAGTTGTATGAACTTTGAATGCTGCCATAGCAAAATGATTACTTTGATTTAAGGACCATGAGCAGTTGTGATGTTTAGTAATGGAAAAGCCATCAGCAGTCACACCTTTTGGTCTGTACTCCATCTAAGGACATGTTTGAGAATGACAGAAGGAGTAATACTGTCCTGATTCAACAGTACCGTTTCCTATTGTCTCCTAAACTGCCTGATCAAGATTCTATGACCTGCTTTCTAACCTTTAATTTGCCAAAACATGACAGTGAAGCCAACTGCTGATAGACAGACACATGTCCACCAAAATAAAAAATTAAAGTGTCCTTCAAAATAAGTCCTGATGTCAGAAGGGACAGAAAAAAGTAGAGACAGACTAGGTGAGGAATACTGGCCATCCCTTGATTTCCACCAAACTCAGCTTCAGTAAATTACTGCTGGGCTGTTGCTCTCAGTGAACCATGACCACTATGGAAGATACTTGTTGAACAAAAATATTGTATAAGCTATGTGGACAGTTTGTGTCAAGTCAATTTTAAGTTGCATCAAGTCGCTACAGAGCCTGGTCAATATTGGACCACTCAGAATGACTTGCACAATGTACATTGATTCCGGTATTTTCCTAAACACAATGTGTTTTGTTGACATTTTTTCCTCCTGTATAAGTAACAGAAACAACCTTTGGAAAACAGTTTAGTGTTGATAACTGATCATTGCAGACTAAAGCATCATTCCAGCTACCAGCAGGCCGGAAAGTCACAGACGCCAAAATCATGTGCAAGAATAATTGAAAGTCAACAACTGTTCTGCCTCTGAAACACTTCTAGTCCAACTGCAGATGCTCACATGGCAGGATGTGAAAAATACATGGCTCGGCAACACCTGGCATCAATTGGGGACAAAAAACCCTAATATTATTGTTTGGAAGTACAAATCCAAAGCAGAAAGACCCATATTACTCACACAAGTGTTTGTAAGTGCTTTAGTAACAAGTCATAGTGCAACATCAATGTTCAACATTGTTGCATGTTTACCTGTTTTCCTTCAGGTGTATCCTTCAGGTGTATTAAAAACTTTACAGAGGTGGTGAAGGCCAAACTTTGTCTTGAAATGACACATTGTTGCCTTAAAAAAACAAACATACTAGCAGAGGCACAGGGTGTGTTTATAATCAGTCTATTAGTGTATAAAGTATACTTTTGAAGCACATTCCGTGCTGGTGTTTGTTTTCTTGTTTTCAGACTATGTGAACACCCTTCCAAAGCTGCTATTTTACATAAGTATTGCTGCTCCAAACCTGATCCGACCTCAGTCAGTATACTTACATGCCGCTTGAGAAAACTATCCCACTGGACCCCTTCAGAGTTTACCGATTTTAAAAAAACAAACAAAAAAAAAAACCCAGACCCAAAGCAAAACAAAAAGCAAACTAGCAGGTGTATTGACCTTTTAATTGGAGCAAACCAAACGTTTTTAGCCCTTAACTCCTGATTGTTTTGAAGGACTTTGCTGATACTTTTCTGTATAAAGCCATATGAACGTGGCTCCTCAGAAATATTGTTCAAAAGGGCTTGATCTCTACTGTAATTTATTCTGAAACTATTTCTTTCTGAAAGGCTTTCACGTTCAGTTGAGAGTGTTGTAGTTGGTTATTTATATGCAGATTGCAACTAAAATTAGACTCTGAAATTCATGTCCACAGATTAGCTGGACACAAACGGGACTGTCTGTAGCTCGACAAACACACCTGATCATGTGATTCCAGTCGAGTTATCACTGCATGTACCTACCCAGCTTGACTGTCATAAAGCTGAAATCGGACCCGGCAGAATCCTTATCATCAGTTTGGTATATAGTGATACAGTGAACTTCAGGAGAAAAAAAAAGGCCGTTGACTGGCTTTAGGATGGATGACATGACTAAATTCATGACCCTACAGCAAGATCTATTTTTGCTGTTTTCATTTGTTGACACATTCCTCTTTGGATTGACTGAAACTAATAATTAAGCCTGTTGTTTGGAAGATTTTATTGCCAGATATCAGCGAGACTAAAGAGCGCTACACGACATGACTGGCAATGTAGATTTGTTAAAAACATCCCTGTCTGTAGAACAATGGTTTACATTCAGAGCTGTATTCAAGTGGCAGGCTGTACAGCTTTTATCTCTATCACTTGAGTTTAGGAAACAGGTGAGATTATTGCAAGTTAGCATAGCAAAACTGTAAAATATATTCTTGTTGGTTTTACATGATTTAAATTGAAACTATTTAGCTTTGCTAAGGGACTCTGTCACCCATTCAGACACACTGCAATTTTGGTAATTACACTGTTTTTGTGAAAGCGTCTGTTCATCCTGAGATGTGATTTCTTGCTAAATACAATCTATAGATATTTCTTGACAGTTTTGTTTATTGCAATCACTTTGCTCATGATTACCACGGGAATAAAAAGAAAGTTTGGTCAATTTTAATGTGTTCCCCCAGCTGCATGAGAACACGAGAAGCGCCTGAGAAATTGGCAATTTCCATGATTGTGACGGAGGAGGCGTGACGTTTTGGCTCTCTGGAGTCACGATTGTCCATTCAGTGCGAGCCAAAAGAGGAAGCCGTTGATCTCTGCTGCACTTATAAGACAGTGTTTGTTGGGACTCACTGGGTGCAAGTTGATCTGACTGATCCAGAGTTTAATGTCAGCCAGTTTCTATGTGCACAGGCTGCTGCAGTGTGATGAACTTGGAGGGTGAGACTCCATTAGCGTCGCTTAGGATGCATTCCAATTCCTCCCTTAATCCTTAATCTTAACCCTCAGTCTCAAAATGCGCGCACCCCCGACGACCAAGTGCTGTCCCAATT
Organism: Malacoctenus triangulatus; assembly: GCA_032274725.1. Classification (NCBI taxonomy): domain Eukaryota; kingdom Metazoa; phylum Chordata; class Actinopteri; order Blenniiformes; family Labrisomidae; genus Malacoctenus; species Malacoctenus triangulatus. The sequence goes on along the minus strand of JAUESE010082189.1, from coordinate 4,753 downwards.
CTCACTTCCCTCAAACTCGCCCCTCAAAACTGAGATTCTCCATTACCTCCCTTACATTTAAGGGCTATCCCGAATGCCTTGCGTTTTTACGGAAAATCAACATGGCACGCAAAGCGGTGATGCCGGCGAGCTACAAATGTAGTATTTTCTTTGTTAATTGAGATATAAAAATTAGGAAAAACATTGTAACCTTAGTTTAGGCCTATGTTATGGATTAGTTACCTCGCTGTCGCATAAAATTCTTTTTTTTTTTTTTCTTACGATCTTTAGCACTAGCAGTCGGTGCGGCTTCTACGGCTTCTTTTTCGGACTTGACAGACTGAACACTGCTTTCGCGTAATGCTGCCCCCCAAGTCTAAAGATGTAACTACATTAAGGGGTGTCCCATTTCTAAGTCACAAGATCGCCCTTAACACTTGGTTTTGAGGGTTGAGCTTGAGGGTTAAGGGAGGGAATTGGAATTGGGCCTTAGTGTGTTCTCACATGAGCATCTGTAATGTGTCTACACAGTCTCCCCCGGGGTTGTCAATTAGCGGACCGCGGCCCAGTCCTCTCTGCGGACCCAGGGCAAACAGCACTTTTCAAAAAAAAAAAACTGAACGAGGAAAAAAAACTTTTTAACACATCATTTGTATGAATCGCTGATCTATCGCTAAATTCTGTTTGATTTTTAGTCAAATATCTCCCAAGTTCCCACTTCTGTTGTATTCAATTACTGCATACGCTCTGCGTACTGTGTGTGTATGCAATAGCGGTTCTGCATTGAATTACTCCCCAGGCAAGCTTCTGTGTGCAGCTATGCACGGCTGGGAGGAGTGGGCAGTACACCTGGCCATGTAGGCTACCAAGCATGGTGTATATTAAGAGCACAAAATGTGGTGAAAACATTGGGAGCCTGCAACCATCTCCCCACAACCCCTTTACCAAGGCTGCCATCAAAGTCTGTGAGGCCACTCAGGCCTCTGAAATCCATAGCCTGGGCATGATCAACACTTTAATGTTGGCACTATTTGTCCTCCATATAATGAGAGCACAGCTACAAACTCAGCTTGGTAGCAGAAATGTCAGCAGACTGCTGCTCCACACGGTATCAGACTGAATGGACATGTTCAAAAGGAAATAGCCCTTGTTAGTCATAATCAACTGAGATTCTGTACCACAGCCTAATGAGGAAGGTTTGGGCTCATGAAATGGCAAAATTTAGCTTTCTTGGCCAGAATTAGAGGCCAGCCTGGAATGAAGCAGAGCCTAGCAGGCCAGTGACACCCCCCCTCCCCCCGGTCAGGAGCGCACTATGTCACACAAAATGTAGTTTTGTCTTTTTTATGAACAACTTGTTGATTCTTTGTAGTGTTGTTCAGCCTCCATTTACGAGTCAAAAAGGCGTTGTTCACACTGCATTTGCATTCAGTTCTTTCCCCTAAATCACTTCAGATATAGTTTTTCTGCACTTTCCGTCTGTGATTCCCTTTCAGCATTGTTGTTATGGGAACAACGGAGGTTCCAGCACGTGAGCTTGTGATGTAGGTCGTAAGATCAACAGGAAAGTCAGAAGAACATGAGATTGAAGAGTATTTAATGACTGGCTGTTTCAAGATACAGTTCTGAACCTCTGTCCGTCCGTCCGTCCAGTCAGTCAGTCAGTCAGTCAGTCAGTCAGTCAGTTGTGTCTCCAGACACAACAAGCATCTGGGAGTTATCTAGATTCGTGTCTGTAGATATTCTCTTGTGATCACTGTACTGTATACAAGTATTACCCAATCCTTTTGATATTTCACATGCACATTTGCACTGGTCAGAGGAGAAGCCCATTGGTTTTGTTTGAGGTCCCATCAATGGTTATAGTAATTAATGAGCTGATTTAAAGGGTTAATGGTTTAATGAGTTAAATGGTTGGAGCAGAGATGACTATTGCCAGCACACTGCACTGAGCACTGGGGACACAATTGAATTGAGGAGCAAAGGAGAAAACAGGAGCTCCTCCTGCTGAACACCTGTTGTATGTAGCTGATTTAAAGGAGTGGTGTTGACCGTGTCATCCAAAGACTTTCTGATCCCTTCATACTCCACATCCAAACGATCGGTGCAACCTGAGGACTGTCTGGTTGAGTTGGCTGGGTCATCATTCCAGATACGTCTCTGCTTGACTGCTGCCCAGGTGACAGCTCGTTTCAGTTCCTTATGTGACCACTCATTCATCTGGTTGGTCAGTTTCCATGCAGTAAAGCCTCACTTACAACAGCACAGTAGTACATCTGTTCAAATATTAGTACAAGTTGTTTATTGGGTTTTTTGTTTTTTGCCTGGACCTCATCCATCCCCCTGCATTGACTTTAAGTAGGATTGTGTGTCTGAATTTGTACTGACCCAGTGCTGGTACAGTACTTCCATCCCATGTAGCAAGAGGCAGCATACTGGTAGAAACCAAATTGTTGGTTGGCTTTTAATACTGATTTGTCTTGTCAGCACAGGGGGAAAAAAAGACTCGTTAGAAGCCGAATGGTTTATTTTGGCTTCTCCTGCTGAATTGACGTGTCAGCGCAGCAACAATACATCTTTGTTCAAAGCTCCAAAGGCTGGTGACCACTGCTGTGTCCAGCAGATTAGTGCAGCAAGATTGACAGTGAAATACAAGAGCTTGATTTCTCCCACACACAGGAAAAATTAAACGTCTGTGCTTTTTTTTTAAATGTAACCCAAAAGTTCCTTACGTATCAGGTGAGATTTCAGCCAGTGGCTGCAGTTCTGAAAAGGTTTTTGTATGAACTCTTTTGTCAAAATCATCACTCAAAAACCCAAATTGGGATACAGGTTTTGCCGACAGTCACACATCAGACTCATGAGGCTTCCTGAAAACATGTTCTGTTCAGACCTGCAGTTTGTCCATCACACACCCGTTCTCTGTGCTCAACAATAAAACAGTGGACTCTATGTTTTACTGACAGTGACTCTCCATGCTCATTTGACCCAATCCTCCTTTGTTTGTGTTTCAGCTTTACCAGCAGGGCCGGCTCTGCCAGCTGGGAGGGGAGTTCTGTGAGCTGGAGGTGTTCGCTAAAGTGCTGCGAGCTTCGGATAAAAGGTAGGAACACAGTGGGATGGAGGAGCGTCCACACCTCAGCTCGTCAGACAGACCTTCTGTCCACACAGAGGAGGTGTTTCTGGAGACTGAGAGAAAAAACTGCTCTCAGGTTACTGAATTCTGAAATGTGCTTGTTGCTTTTCCACCTGGACACTGACTAGCTTGTTCTCCCACCAAATATACCTCTCATCAAACAAAACTATGACAACTTCAGTTGTCGTATGTCATATGCGGCTGTACCCGGAGACCAAGTTGACTTATTTCTGATTGCCTACTACCTTTTTTGAAAAACTGGTTAAACACACCCCCTTGCCCCCTCTATCCCCACCTGTCTTCAAGGCGCAACACTCTGTCACAAACCCATTAATATGGCAAGTGGAGGATTGAGCCTGAAGCATCATGCAAGACAGGTTTAATTCTGCTTGTTTACACACAGCTGACACGCATAAAACTCAACAAATCGCGATTAATTGAACCACTTGAACCACAAAACTAAGTAAATGTTGGTGTTGGATAAAAAAAAAAACATTTTATCATTGAAAATATCAATGGCAGTGTTAATTTGCTAACCAGAGAATCTGATCTGTAAGCATCATGGGCTCTTCAGACGGCAAGACAGCGTTTACAGAATATATAAACTTGCAGGCAAAGATGTTATGGTCGTCTCCTTCAGTGTTGGTACAGAAGTTTTTATCTAAAATCAGTTCCTTGGAAAATCACGACTTAAATTCTAACAAGTTCAGAAAGCAGTCTAGCTGTGCTAGAAAGTCTTCTGAAATCAGATGAATTACAGGAGGGCTTAAATTATATGCAACTGGGAAAAGCCCCGGGCCCCGATGGTTTTCCTGTTGAATTCCTAAAACATTTTTGGACAATGCCAGAGCCACTGTTAGAGGTAAAAGAAACTGGATGTTTTCGCCGTCATTTGAACGCAGCATCAATGAAGCTGCTATTAAACCAGAAAAAGATCCAACTCAACCTTCCAGCTATCGTCCCTTATCACCAATCAATGCCGATATCAAAATTATCTCCAAAGTACTTGCCACTAGATTGGAATAAATTATTCCATCAATAATACACAGTGATCAGACAGGGTTCATCAAAAGGACGACATTCAACTAACAATGTCAGAAGACTCCTCAATCTAATTTCATGGCCACAGCACAGTAAATATAAAACTCTCTTTAGATGCCGAAAAAGCCTTTGACAAAATCAACTGGTCATTTTTTTTTGTAACATTAAATAAATTTGGTTTTGGAACATAATTCATCCAGTGGATATCATCTCTATACAACTCACCTAAGGCAACTGTAACCACGAATAGCATCACATCACAAGACAGAACGACAGAACAACATCCAAGGGACTAATATACCATTGTCTGGACACAAAATAAATTTATATGCAGACGATGTCTTACTTTATCTGCAAGAACCTCAATCATCATTACAACAAGCTCTTAACACCATCACCAGATTTTCAAATCTCTCTGATTACACTATTAAAGGTGCTATATGTAGGATTTTTAGTAAAAGCTATATTTAAAAAAAAAAAATAATACCACAAAATGGCGGAGTCAGCAAAATAACCAACTGCCAGCGTGTTGCCAGGTTTTCTGCAGATAACGTCTGGGACTCTGAAGCAGCTGGTTGTTATGCCAACTCCGCCATT
>JAUESE010082175.1:3289-13572 GCA_032274725.1 Malacoctenus triangulatus | reverse complement strand
GGCGAGTTGGGGGAGGCCAGAGGCCCCCCGACATCCCCTCTACCTGCCGCAGGCACCAGCTGCACCGCGCCGCTCCACGCACACATGATGGAAGCTAACAAGAACATCGCAGTTCAGGGAGCCACAAAGAGTTGTGGCCACTTGGTCCTGCTGCCAGCACTAACGGGCTCCAAAGCAGTCAGTACACATCATGATGACCACAGCTCAGTATGTAAGGGGGGGGGATCTGCCTGATGTGGCAAACTGCTCCTTGGGAGAGTTCAGGTGAGAACCGAGAAGAAATAACATCTGGGTTCTGATACATTTATTTCTGCTCATCATTAATCAACAAGTTTTCTGACTCAGTTTCCAGACGTTGCACAGAAACACCTTTTTAATGTGACGTCTTTCTGTGTATCAATTAGCCAGTGGGTGCGAACTCAGTATTTGCTCATCAGTCAAATTGTAGGGAGAAAAGGTGTGATGGAGGTTGATCAGCAGTCAGGGTGCAAACAAAATGAATAATTCGCACTCTTCGGGGAGGAGTGAACATCAGAACGAACGTCAATACAAACTAATCAACGGGAACATCAGGAGAACTGATGTTTTTGATATATATTTTCTGAGAAGCAAAAAAATCAAATAATTTACTTGATTAATCTTTGATTATGCCTAAGATAAGGTGGTAAATTCATCCTCCATCTGTTACAGTCACCGTATCAAGTAATTCCTGATATATAATATGGAGGATGAAGTCCAAACAGCCTGGAAGTGACAGAGCATTGCTGGAGCTGCATTGCATCATTTTGAGCAGTCATATCGGTCCAGTATTTTCCAAAGAACCGCTCGTTTTACAAGCTGCTCTGCAGAGCAGGCGCCCTCGGGCAGCTCCGTGATTGATTCCCTTATTAGCAGGAACGGGGAGCTGCAGTTTAGCCGTCTGGCCCTGAAGCAGACGGGCCACACCCCTGTGCTGCCGCCTCGCTCGGTGGGCCTGCCGGACCACTCAACCCCTCCGCCCCTCGTTTCCTCCCACTCCACGTCTGCTCCGCTCCCGCCATCGCTTTCTTTTTTAGGAGCCGATCCTTTACGAGTCCCCGCGCGCCGCTCGTCTTCACCCTTTTTCCACATCGCACTTCCACCTCTCCATCTTTCTGTCCCTTTGTGCCTTGCTCTGTCCTTCCATCGTTCCCCCCATGGCTTCCTTCCTCCAAACTCCCCCTCTTTTCCACTCATTCCCTCCCCACAGAACAGTGTCATTAAAGCCTAATAGCAGAGTGGGAAGGATGCTTTGGAGGATACTAAATTTTTTTATGGTTTCATCATCCCTCTCTCTCTTTCTCTCTCCCTCTGTCCATGTGTGGGCATGCAAGTCACTCCCAGTGTAATGATGTCTATGTAAAAACAATGAGTCAGACTGCTTTAATCAAATCAAGCCTAATATGTCCCTTCTCCTCCCTACCGTTTGTCCCCCCTCCAGCACACAACTCACCACAACAACTAGCTGCAGACTGACACGGACTGTAATAAATGGCTGAAATCAACTCTTTGAAATCCCTCCGTTTATCCTAAGCATGCAATTTGGTCTCTTTACAGCAGGTGAATCCATCACGTCGTCCTCTGATGTCTTCGAGGGGCAAAACTGGAAGCTGCTAAATGGATCAGCGGCTTCGTTTGTTCACGGTGTCAAGGGACCGTGCGAGTCTTTCACTAGATTGTGTCATTAATCTCTATTTACTCAAACATTTGTCCGCCGAGGTGCTTAGTTTGTGCTCAATCTGAGCGCCCCCTTCCCCTCCAATCTGCAGTTTGCCAAGTGGAAGAGCCAAACAATGGCAGACACACCCACTCTCACAAACAAAAGCAGGGACCGTCAGAATAAAAGCATTGTGCCGTTTTGGGAACAAGAGGTTTTTAATCGTTTAATTAAAGACAAATCTCACGTTTTGAATTTGATGGCAGCAACTGACGACCGTTCTTGCCTCCTGAGCAACACGCCAGGGTCTGAGTCAGGACTGTTGGTCTGCAGCTCTGCTCTGGCTTGAAGTAAATTGTGAAAGCAGTGGGTGCTGGACCTTATTAAATCCTCCGTGCTTCAAGGATGCTGTAAAGCATTCCGACTCACCATGTTGTGGAGGTCATAAATAAACGTCCCCGTTGAGAAAAACTTGCGTCATCTTCCTTTTTTTTCCCCCGTCTTCCCGAGGCTGCAATTGCAGCATCTCAAGCTAAAAATGGCAGATGTGTTTTTTTTTCTTTCCTGGAAAAACCTTTGATGTCTCATTTTACATCACAATACAAAATCCCCTGAAGAGCTCAGCAGTGAGCAGTGAACCTGCGTTGACTGTTCCAGCTGATTACCTGCTGTATCGGATCACTTCTACGAGGCATTTCTCAGTAACTCGCAGACGGCATGAACACATCAGGAGGTAGAGAGGCGCTGGCTTACCTAAAGCCCCTGATCGTATCCTCAGGAGACCTCTCAGGGGAACAGTTTGCTTTGAGTGACAGATCTAAATGTGGCCTCACACTCTGACCGGAGCGAGCTTGGTGCGGATCACGTCACCGTCTTACAATCTCATCCTGCCTCTGTCTGTGTCGAAGCTTCAATCGTAAATTATTCCAAGTCTGTTGAAAGTTGCGATGCTCAACAGGCTCTTTGTGCCTGGATACAGTTGCTGAGTAACAGTCAGACAGTCACAAACCAGAGCAGGGAGAAGACAATGACCCGTCCATCTCAGCTTCATTCAGACGGGCCTTGAACCAAAAAATAGCATTTATTCTTTGAAATCCATCCCAGACTAATCTTTACTTTTAAGAAACATAATGATCATCTCGTTAGGGAAAATAGTGGAAATAAGAACGACAGTGAAAAACATGATGGAGCGTTCAACAGACGAGAATTTGACACAGGAAGACTGTTCATTTAAGGCAGGCAGGACTGAAAGAAAGTGTGAAGGAAATGGTGCTCATCTTGCATCACACACACACACACACACACGCACACACACGCACACACACACACACACAAAGGCTTCATCATGTCTTCTGTGCTGCATCTCTCAGCATCTTCCCTTTGTTGCTTTTTTTTCCTGGCACTTCTTTCTTCTCTCGCTCAGTTTACAGCCCGTCCTTTTTCCTTTTCTCTCCTCTTCATCTCCTGACATTCTCCTCTTTCTTCTCGCCACTAATCGCTCCTTCCTCCGTCAAGCAGGATTAAGTTTTGATGTTGACCTTGCAGCACTTCCACTTCCCGCTCCCTCTCTTCTCTTTGTGCCACATGTTCGTTTGTCTCTGGCGGGGGAGTGCGTTTACATTCTCTTCATGAAGGCTTGCTCTCTGAACTTCATAACAAAAAGGCTGCTGATTGCTGCCAAGTTGAAATTCTGCTTCTAGAAGCGCTGATTAGACGAGCCCGTCACATCCACTCAAAAAGGTAGCTTTTGTTCCCCTGAATTATGAATGTCTAATTGAGCAACATATATGCACTGTCACATAGAGACATTCAACAGCACACTGGAGCTGGAAGTCATGAATGTAGACAGGAATAGAGAACAACAATAATTGAGACTGACATTTTGTCTGTATTTAGCTGCTGCTGCTGCCTCCACAATCTCATTAGACTCACGTCTCCTTGATTACTTTCTCCTCACACTGCTGCCTTGTTTTGTGTTTGTGTTTACCTGCCACCATTTACATGTATTCCTGGGTTTGTGCATGTGTGCGTTTGTGCACGTACGAGCTCCCTCCCACAGCACTGCTTTTTTCACAGCATGACTCATAGCCTCAGACACACACTGACTAACACATGCACACAACGGTTAAAGTGTTGTCGGACTCTGCGTGAGAGTTAGAGCGGCAGATGGACGCAGGGTCGAGCCGAGCCGAGCGCCGTTCCCTCATCGTCGCTTCCCCCCGAACAGTCGGCGCGAAGCAGATGTAAAAGGTGCACGCAGCCACCAGCACGCGTGTTCCTACACACGCCAGCGGTGGCAGTGCGCAGGCTAATTGCTTTGTGTTTTAATGTAGCCCGGCGGCGCAGGCTGCCGCAGCAGCTCCGGCTTCACATTTACACGTCTGCTGGTGACATTCTGCCGTATTGCCTGAAGGAATCATAAAGCTTATGACTTTAACCTTTTTCAAAGGCTCCGTAATGTAACATTTGCTGCACAGAGAGTGAGATCCGCAGCGCCCTTCAGGTCCAAGTGACTTTTCGAAGCAACAGTGGGTCTGTTTTCTTTTGACTTTGTGCAGGTAGATTAAAATAATGCCAGATGTATCTGTGATTTTTATTGGTATAACTTCTGATTTTATTTTGCAGATTTTTCTCAGTAAATGAGACTTTAAAAGATGTTAATTGATGCCGAAAACATGAACCATCACGAGGTTGTTGGTAAGTTATTTCCACTCTGTTACAGTTTCCTTTCCTATGAAAACACAGATGGACACTCACCAGCCAGTGTTCCTATAGCAGAGCCCAGCAGAGCGTGGACGGCCAACAGGGGGGAGTAGAGCAGAACGGATCCCAGGATGAGGAGGGAGGGCCCCAGAGCTCCACATGCAAAGATCTGACCCACACCGAGGGGGATGCCACGTATCACCTAAACGATAATGAGGGAAGAATTCGAGGGGCAGGTTAACCAGAGACCACAGATTATTCAGAGTAAGTGAAAAAGTTCTGTTCTCAGAGCAGCAAGCTGGCTCGTAAAAACCGCGGGATAGAAACCGCCTTTTTTTCTTTTACGCTCACTTCCTACAGACCTCAAATCAGCTGTAATGACCACTTCCTGACTTAAACCTGATCATCATCTGACCTCAGGCTAAACCTAAAAAGCACCTTTTCCCCAAAAAACTATGAATACACACACAAACACATGCATGTATATAGATGAACACACAAAAACACACACAGCGTGCATACAGACTGCATTCCCAACAGTCAGTGAGAAGAGTTTCCATGGTGATGAGATGTGCGCACCTGCCTGCCGCAGATATTTACAAGTCATAAACGGTCTTTAATTACATTGCTGCCACACAACTTTTGTGCATGTGTGCGCGTGTGAATGTGTGTTTGTGCACGATTTAATACGCTGTCATAGTAGTGCAGCCCGAGCGCCGTCCTCAGCAGAGTGACTGAAGCTGAAGACATTAAATATAAATAGGACCGACGTCATCATTGCCATCTCTGGAGAGAACTGGAGAGGACAGGAGAGGAGAGGAGAGGAGAGAGGAGAGGAGAGGAGAGGAGGAAATAGAGAGAGGAAAAAAACGGAGGAGGACAAAAGGAGGGAAGCAGGATGAAAAGGCAAAAAGAGTCATCGCAAGCGGAGCAGAAAAAAGCCATTGAGCGGGAGAGATTGCTTCGCGAGGTCCATCACAGCAATCTACGACTTTATGTCATCCTTGAAAATATGGCACCATGGTCATTCATTCTAAACTGAAGGAGAGGAAGGGAAGATCTTTAAATAAAAAAGAAACGGAGGGGATTGGAACCGTGGAGAGGAGAGATGAATAAAACGGGAGGAGGAGGAGTGAGATTTAAAGAGCAAAGAAACAGACTGAGACTGTGAGAGGAGAGACACAGATAAAAGGAAGGATTAAGTGTTTTTAGATCCACCAAGTGGCCCACCAAAGGAAATTTATAACATTAAAGGACAGGATTTGTGGAGCAAATGAGAGGAACAGAAGAGGAAGGAGGAATAAAGTTATTAATAGGCAGAAAACAAATCTGAATCACGGACTGGCAAAACAGACAGGAAGAGGCAGAGAGAGAGAGAGGAATGTGAAATTATTCGGCTGAAACTTGTGTGAAGTAATTATTGAGTGTGAGGACACATGGTGCCGCAGGGCGTGATGCACGCTAATAGAACTGCATGTAAATCTCGACTCAATATCCAGGCCGGCAAACAGCACCGAGAGGCTTTAAAGAGCGCGGATAATCAAGTTAGGATGACTTCACGCTCAGCGCGGACGGGGAAACAGACGAGGAAATGTGCTGAATAAATACAGCAGATTTGTCAAGTCGTCTCAATCAGGCTCTTGCCAAATAAGAGCTGGAGAAAGGTTGCTAAGGTCAAAGCTGTCTTGCTTTGTTTCTAGGTCCTGAGGGCTGCACGTTTTACATTTAACTGTTGGGTTGTTCATTTGCGAGTTGATAACCGATCCTTCGAGAATAACTGATGACAGGATGAACTCTTCTTGCTTCATGCTGAGAAGCTCATCATCCCAGAAGATCATCACAGCACTAAAACAGTCCGTTTGTATCATCCATCCGTTCAGTTATGCATCAAAATAATGTTATTCTGCTGGACGATTTGGCAAATGAGTAACAGATTCGCTGAAGATATTAAAAACAAGATTACATAGAAAGAAGATGTTGTTATTCTAAACTGGAGCACATATTGTGGTCTGTGCGTGTCTAAAAAAGCAGCTTGGTAATTTACATGCAGTCACTCTGTGAGAATTGAAATGCCAGCTGGTTCACCGAGATCAAAAGCCGAGCGCAGCAGCTGGTGGGAGCTCGGAGTCTCATATCCTGAGCAGCCGCTGAAAGTGCGCGCGTTTCATTAGAATTCGCCGAAGACGTCTGTTTATTTTCCTAACAAGGTGCGCGCGACGCAACAGCCTGTATGGCAACCAGCACGCTGAGCGTAAAACAGGCTTTATGGTTTTAGTCCTGTTGTCTGTTCGTGAGATATATTCCTCTGAGCTTCTACCTAAGCAACTCATCCTCTGAATCTCCCTTCATCTCTCCTCCCCTGCAGCCCTGACCGGCAATCGTTGCAATCAAACCCCACAAGCTCACAGTCTTTCCAGAGGAAAGATATGAGAAACACCTACACATGCATGGAAAAAAAAAAAAGCTCATGGTGAGATTCAATCACTGGAAAACTGTTAATTCAAACAGTTTGAGCTGATTATGCTTCTCAAACGGGAGCTCCACCAGTGACTGTTGCTAAGTAACCGGTGAGTCAGAGCTGGCTGATCTCATGCATGTGGCGCACCTATCAGTTACTCGCTCTCTCCAGAGACCAGGAAGCTACTGGGCGGCCCTGCTGGGGATAAACCCCGGCCGCGGTTCAGCCTCATTTCTCTACCTTTTTGGTGATTCTCGGTCTCCGCGCAGCCTGCCGCTTCCTAATGCCTCGCTTTAGGCTGCTAATGAGCTGCACCTGTCCTTATTGTGTGAATCAGTGAGACGCTTTTCCTTGAAATATCTCAGAGGAAGACAAACTGTCCTCATAGGAATAGGAAATCTACATTGGTTGGATGAAAAAAATCCTTAGTTTCATGATATCAAAAGGATGCTCACACTTTGCTCATCTCATACCTGCGCAGCGATGAGCGGCGTGCTGTTGCTCTCCAGCGCCCCTGGTGGTACAACAACGTGATGCGGGAAATAAGGGTTGTTTGGACCGGCACAAAGCAGGAAGAGGATGATGGTGATGTTGAAGGGAAAGACTGCGACAGGCAAGTCCCAGCGGTCCAGCAGAGAGGACAGCCCGCTGAACAGGAAGACGCTGCGGGACGGAGACACAGACCAGGATGATGTCACGGCAACAGCATCAAACTGATGACAACACAGTCTCTCTCGCTGTGTTGCGTCGACTTGACTTCTTGTTTATGGTGTTTTCCGCAGCCGGTTGTGGCTCAGGTGGTCGAGGCGTTCAGCTTCCTCATCACTGATGTGTGTGTGAGCAGCTGGATGTGACTGGAAGTGTAAAGTGCTCGGAGACCACTGAGGTGAAAATGTGCGGTGTAAGTGCAGTCTATATACGGTGGTAAGCTACAACAGAAAACTCCTTAATAGTGTTTGAAATGGATTTATAAAGGAGTAGTAGAGCTTCCAGCAGGTGAAGCTGCGGCTCTTTAGTTTTCTTTTATTTTACAGGAAAGGGTTGTGGTGTGTTTTTGTCTTTTTTGGCGAGGAGTCATTGGACGCCATCCATCACTGATGAGCAAAAACATGAGCAGTGTGTGCGTGCGTGCGTGCTTGCGTGTGCGTGTGTGTGTGTGTAACTCACCACGTTGCTGCGCCCAGGCAGACAGGCAGCAGCAGCCAGCCGTACCAGTCTCCAGCCGAGCTGAACACCCCCATCAGCAGAGCCACCAGCATGCCGTTGAAGCCGTGCAGGCCTTTCGTCACCTCGCCGCTACACAAACACAACACACACACCACAGAAACAGGTGTAATGAGTGAGTGGAAACTAAAGTGATTAAAAGGACATTTAAGGTTGTTTGGTTCGTATCTTTTCAACAATGCTGCATACGAGGTGACACTTTGCACTTATTTCTGTGTCCTCCCATCACCCACCTGTCCTGTCCTGTGATCACAGCTGTGAGCGTGGACACCAGTACACCCACAGTTCCCAGCAGGCCCTGCCAGGGGGAGGCCCAGAACAGAGCAGCCAGGATGAGGGCGCCACACAGCGGGTTGTTGGCGAGGATCACCCTGGTCACCCCTCTCAGGCCCCACACCGCCAGCTGCAGCACAAACGGCCTATCTGAGGACACGGAGGGAAAACACAGGCCCTGAACACAACACGGAGCGGCTGGAGGTCCACTGATGTTGTAAACATGGAGCGAAAGAGACAAACTGCTGCACCAAACCTATTTAATAGCTGATTTTAGTGATTATTATTGTGTAGAAAGACTGACTGAAGAGAATTTCCATTATATTTGTTATTTTTTTACTGAGAAACATTTTCTATATATATTTACTGTGTCTAAGACATTTCCAGCTTCTTTGTTTTAAAGTTCTTTGTTTAAATGGCAACATGTTGCTGTTGTGTCCTGATCGAATCACGAGTCCGTTCACACACGGCACACATCGCTCCGTCCTACCCTCCATGTGTTTGTCCAAGTGCTCCATGTCTCCGGTGCACAACAGCAGAGTGTTGAGCGCCCGGCGAGGGAAGCTGCCGGCCTGGCGCCTGCTGGCCTCCCCCACCTCGGTCTTGGTTTCCATCCACATCCCTGCAGCCGCGCCGCGATGGACGTGAACCAAAAAGCTGCGACGGAAGTCCTCGTAGTTTCTTATTCCTCACTTCTTTTCGTCCTCTTCACTAGATTTGTTCCTCCGGTGCTTCTCTGTTCTCTTCTTTTGGTTTCATCCCCCCCCTCCTCCCTCTCCCCCTGCTCCCTCCTTACTCTCCACTGAGGTTTAGAGGGGTGACTTATAAAACCAGTGGGTAAAGCATTTGCCTGCTCGTGCAAGAGAAGAACAAAGTCCAACAGCATCAGCGCTGGTCAAGGAGTCACTTCTGTTTTCACAATCGCCTCGTTCCTCCGTCAGGCCCTCTGTGACATCCCTTCACCTCCTGTTTGTCCATTTAAGCTACTCATCCACTTTTTATTGCGCCGCGCACACAAATGTTTATCTTTCCTTCATTTGTCTAGCCATTAGTGGGTCTTGTGCAATCTGAAGCGTTTGGCCAACAGACTAATATATAATCCAGATATCTGTGCTGCTCCGATGCAGGAGAGAAGGCGTGAACACCAGATTGGTCTGTGACCTCTGAAAACAGCTTGAATCACTTTTGACGTTGTATCGACATCGATTTCATCAAGATCTTTACTTTGCTGCTGATTTGTTTTTTATTCTGTTTCCACTACAGGGCACCATCTGTCTTCCACTTTGGACAGCACCACCTGCTAACCACTGCACCACTGTGTCAGCCCCTGTCGGTGAGTCTAATAGAATGGAGGAGGTGAAAAGCATTGATTTTACTTCCACCTGAGCAAAAAAAAAAAAAAAGACTTTCTTTTGAAAGCTTGGAAGCCGGGAAAAAGCTGAATCCCTGCACTTGTGTGTGAACATGTAAGGTGCATTGTTGGCGCACATCAATTTTCAGGTCCAAAGTGGTCCAACTGAAGGTAATAACAGCATGTCAAATCACACGGCCAAAGCGAATCTTTTCCTCTCTATCAGCCTGAATAGCAGGGATTGTAAAGCCATGCTTTTACAGGTGGAAAATGTTGTGCCATTTAGGAACCCTTGGCAGCTCCTCTCTCTCTCTCTGTCTCTCTGTCTCTCTGTGTCTCTGTCTCTCTCTATCTCTCTCTCTCTCTCTCTGTCTCTCTCTCTCTCTCCCTCTGTCTCCCTCACTCTATCCATCTTTGAGTTGCTACAATAAATACATCCGCCTCCCTCTGCTTGTCTCTGCTCCTTGGCTCGATCCATCAATCACAGGCTGTAGGAGCTGCAGGTGGACACACACACACACACACACACACACACACACACACACACACACACACACTGGACTGGGCAGTAATAGGAGTGAGAGATGCAGTGAAACGTT
>JAUESE010082159.1:0-13572 GCA_032274725.1 Malacoctenus triangulatus | reverse complement strand
CTAACTGAAGGCATTCAGTGACTCTGCCTTAAGATGAACTTTTAACCTAAATCTTTAACAGAAAATAAGAAACAAATGGAAACAGCACATTAATAATAGCTAAAATCCTTCAGTGGGCATGCAGTGATTCCTGTTTTTGTCACCGTATTGACTGTATAACCATGTAATAGAAAACAAACTATCACACATTGCAATGGACTACCATAATCTTCACTTTGCAGGCCAGGGTATTAGCTTTGATACCATACTGCAATAAGCACCAGGTCTAATGTAGCTTGCAATTCATACGACCAATGTGGATGAACCCAAACAGCATATCAATCTCATGGCCCTTTACATTAGAGATTCAGAAGGATGTTTTATTTTTCAGTTAAGTCTAAAATGAAGTTAATCATAGTGGGGCCTCCAGGACGCCACCTTGCGCTGCGTCTGCATTTCGTTGGTTTTACGACAGTATCTTACCATCCTAGGACTTAAGGGGGGATAGAGAGCAAAAATCTGCAAAGTTCTGTAGTGTGTCTTTAAAATAGATGATGAGTTACAAATTAAGTTAAAAAAACAATGCAAAATAAGAAAAACGTTAGTGAGAATACCTTGGGCCTGTGCAAATTTCAGCTATTTATGTTCTGCTTCATGTGAGGCAAACTGTGATGTGTCATTTCATGTCTCAAAAGAGACAGACAGGAGCCTTTGTAATTTAGGGAGTTTCTATTCACGTCTGAGACAAACATGAAGGCACACATTACAATATTGTGTGTTTTGGTGTGATGGTATTGAGATAAATTCCCTCTCAAGATTGACTCTTCCGATGTATGTGCTATATGTGTGAGCATGATGTATTTTCAGTTTTGGATGTGTAATGTGCACAGTGACTGTATACTGAACCTTGCCAGGGGTCTGGTCCAAAAGTAGGCCTGCTTTGAAAAAGGGCTGGGCTGAAGGGGGAACATCTTAAGAGCTAAAAGATCCACCTTATGAGAGCAAATTTCTAAAACAGCAATAAAGCAAGCGAACACTGGACCAAGGAGTTAAAGCCCTATGGACTTGATTACCATGCCTACTGAAATGAATCAATAAGCAATGTTTTTTTAAGTATACAAACAAAGCAAAACAGTTTGTTTCATCTACATATTTTATTGTTGCACCAATCTCATTTTTACTTGCATGAGGAATACATATTAAAGATCCACTTGTTTAAGGGTGTGTTTAGCCATAATGAGCTCAGTAACCCCCAAGGAGCCACAGCAGGAGCTGTTCACAAACTGTAAAACCATTAGCAAGCAATCTTGATGGTTTTTAAGCTATAGTCCAACAACTAGGCATACAAACATAAAATGTAGAACACAGCTGTTAAACTTCATTAAATCTACGGTCAATAAAGTACCAAGCTTTTCTAGGCTGCTATTGAAGACAGCTGGAAATGTCGACACAGTTTTTTTCAAGTGTTGCACTGTTCGGCAACCTGACAGTATTGTTAACACACTTCCATAATATTAGATTGTCATAAATTATATACAGTTGACTCAGGTGTAACAAGACTGAATTATTAGTAGTGCAATTGCCCCCAAATTTTTAAATGTATTAGCTGGGTTGTCTATTATCATGAGTTGAATGCATTTTAAATATAGGCACATCTGAAAAAATAGAACATTAATAAACAGTAAATATTTTTTTCATTGTTTTCTACTTTTGTAACAGATTAAATGTTTTGAGCATTTAAATGTTTTGATAGTCATATATATGGCCTCTGGTTAAGAAAATACAAAGAAAATTCAAACCCGAGAATTATTCGGGTAATTTGTGATATTCTATTTTTTGATCTTCAAGACTTATCTGCTGGAATTATTAGAATAAAATAAAACGTGAATTAATTCTCTTTTAATTTTATCTATTTAGACTTTTTTTTGAGATGTACCTGTTTTGTGCTAATTTATGTCTATTTAGCTCACCCTGAAAAATCCATACAACAGCAGAGTAAGAAAATACATTCATTGTACATTTAACAACAAAGCATTTTTTCTGAAGACATACAGCAACACCACATTATGCTTTCAAATCCCATTTACAATAAAACTTTGAAGAGATAGAGAACAAAGAAACATTTACAATACGTTGGTCAGTTACATTCAGGCATCCAAGGAATAAATAGCAAACGATTTCAGTGCACTTTAATTTCATGAGAAGATTTACTTTTTCTTTAAATCTTTCTGGTTACTCAAGGTGTATGCAGAAATAGCATTTTTGGTCCCTCAAATTGCTCTTTCTGCCAACTTTTGAGGAGACAAGGCAATTCATCTATGGGCCAGGTGAATAAAACGCATCACTGAACTGCAGGCTAATTTGTTGGTTATACCACAGCAAGTGATTACCTAAAAGCTCTGCTAAACACTTTGAGTTTGCAGTGAATGAGATGACAAATTTTTTAGAAAGACTGTAAAACCAAGGTCAATTTCAACCAACATTCAAATAAATTCCCTAAAACATGTGCTTCTTTATCAGTTATTTTTTTGATTCTATGTTTAGTTTGCACGCTAAAATTTTTCTGATTAGTCTTGGTATTTTCCAAATGTATTGTGTTGGTCTTTGACAGAAACAATACCTTGTTTGAGTTCTTCCTGTGTATTTTAAGAGCTCTACCCAATTGAACCGTGACTTTTGTAGACTTTCTAATAACTTATATCTGTGGCATTTAACAAACAGTAATAACCAGTATTATCCAAAATCAAGTCATACCTCCAAACTCATTGGATATTGCTGTTGAACACACTATACAAGAAATAAGAAAATTCAAACACATGAACAAAATACACTGCACATACACTTCATGATAAATTTATCAAACATATTCAGCAATCGAAGTCAGTCAGTGAACTTCATGTGGTGGTTGCTGACATGTCATGGTATTTCTATTGTTTGCAAATCCTATGTTTTCTTTCACTGGCAGTTTCTTTAGTTTCTGCCCTTCTGGTTAAGTCTTTTTGAACACATCTTTAGTAGGCAATATGCAATTCTCAAGGAAACATGTAATTGTTGAAAATATTGCATCATACAGTACACAAAATACCTATTTGATGCATGCACCATTTGGAGATAATCACCCCACCTTTAATAACTATTTGTCACAGCTTTATTCCTCAAAAATGACATCAGTCACTCATGATTACCTTTAATTGGTAGCTGTGTTTGTACTGTTTTTTGTGAGTTGAAAGTCTATTTAACAACTTTAACATATGAAGAAGTTATAGTCTCTTAAAAAGCTGTAACCAGAAGCTCTGAACTGAGTATTGAGTGTTACTTGATGGCCTACTCACACCAGGCACAGCTGTGGCACAACATGGCAGTGCCATGGCTTTGTTTCGTAAGACTCATGACTGACTTTCACACAGCAAAGTAATAGAAGTAGATGTTAGCTGTTTTCTTTCAAAACCAAACTCTAAAAAATTAGAGAGGCAAAATGATGTTCTTTTCACCCATTTAGTTTCCCTTTATGTCACATGCCACAAACATGTCCACTTTACTGAAAATGCAGCTGGTGACATCTAACCACAATCTTCATATGGTAAAAATACATCTTTGTTTCTCTAAATTCTTTAAATTTTTGCTTAAACACTGCTGATCAGTGCTGTCTGGCCATCACATTGTCCTCATACATGGTAAGACTAACAACTAAGTGACATAAGCTAAAACCAGCTGGTAATTTTTTTTAGTGTTAATATAATAGTGACATGGGATGACTTGGAGGTTTCTGCTGATAAAAAATGTGGAAATATCCACTGAGTCATTTTTCCCTACCCTGCTAACTTGGCCTATAGGCAGAGTGACAAATTGAGCATCTGATAGGACTCACAGACATTGCTCTGCTGCTACAGACTTTTCAACAAAAATGCAGAAGTTGCTTACATTTTCAAGAAAGACTGTTTCATCATGATCAGGCACAAACAGGCAACTAGGGCAGTAATTCACTTACCATCATTTTTGCAAGGACTGCATTGTTTAAATACCCATCACTGTTTAATTTTAGTGATTTCATCATACAAAAAAAAAAGGTGGCTTGCCACACTGATGTGATGACATATCAGATACCTGCAGTGCTGCTTAAAATTATACTTGACAATAGTTGAAAATTTGCTGTTGTTGTGACTCTCAATTAAAGATCACGAATCTGCAGACTCAGAATTTGTATGTTTCAAAGTGAGCATGATGACAAGGCAGATCTGTATAAGCACATCTATAAGTGGACTATGGTATGCAAAGTGACTTTACTATGAAGAAATGCATGCAGACATTTGCATCAAACTGATGGTGGTTTGGCATAGGCCATTTTCAGCTTTTGTTTGTCCACAACTATTTTGAGAATGAATCCATACAATGTTTTATAAGTGAGGTGTGAACTAATGGCAATTTTTAGTTGGGCTGCAAATAGGCCAGAAGGCCGCAGCACAGCTTTTATGCACCAAACCAGTGTTTAGTGAACACTGACAGCGGAATACTTATGTCAAGTAAGGTTCTGCATTGTTCTACAGAAGTAACATAAATTAAAAATGACCCTTGGTTTAAAGGTTGTCAGAGGACTGCTTTCACTAATATTCTAACAAACGTCGTCATTGTTTGCTGTCAGCGTCACAGAAGTAGAGTAATGTCACGACACCAAACAAGTATTCGTAAAGATGCATTCAACTTGAATAACAAGAACATTGATAGGTGATGCTCTGTATTGTTAAGCCGTTAACATGGTTGGCTTCAGTCACTTTTTGTGAATTCACCTGCCTCCCATCGCAGAGCCATGGCACTCTTGCGTCTGCTTCCTGTGTAGCCTTCTGAAAACTGCAAAAGACAGCCTATTGTGAAACACCCAAACCCTTTTACCCTCTCCAACAGGGAACTGAAAGTATGACAGTAGCTTTGCTGCTCCTAACTTACCACTCAACGAAGTCAATCAATTGCATGCTGTGATGAAAATAGCAGAATTAAATATCTTAAAAAAAAAAACTCACTCTTTGATCACAGGATGAAACTGATCGATCCATCCTATAGGCTGTTTTCATTGGCGATGATGGAGAAGACTTGCACTTCATTGGTACATCGACTAAAAAAGATCAAAGATCAACATTAGTTTGTAGGCAAACAGGGCAACAGGTGATTTGAGCTTTACTCTTATTTCGTGAGTAGCGTTTTGGGCATACCTGAATGACCAAATGTTAATGTGTCCATGCGGTTTGATCTTCCTGTATCAAACCTCTCTGTGCTGTACAGGCTTGCCCTTTCTTTCTTCAACTCCTCCTCTCTCAGCTTTACCATCTTAATCTCTTCATCCACCAGTGATATTGTACTTCTTGAACGCAGTTTAAAAAATGGATTGTTGAGAAACATTTTTTCCTGTGGTTGCTCACACGCTTTGCTGAGGGAGAACTCGGAGGCACTGCGAATAATTAGATTGGACGTCTCTAGAATGATGACATTCGAGCCACTATCTTCAGGACGCCATTCAGTAGGCTGAGTTGTCGTGTTGTCTTTGCCCTGTCTGGGACTGGAGGAAAAATTATTGCTTGGGTCAAGAATAATAACATTATTTACTGATACTTCACCTTTATGTGGCTCTTTTGTGGGAGAGGAGGTGATAATAAACGATGGTGTTAGTGGAGTACTCATTGATCTGGGAATACTTCTCGATGTAGCACAATCAGTTGATTTGTCCATTCTGGAGAGGTCTCTCTCTCTCTTGAAGTTTTCCTCTCTCTCCATTGAAATGCGAATCTCTTTCTCAACAGGTGTTTCTGCGTCATCAGAATGAGACCTGCAACTGGAATCATCCAGACCTGAATCCTCTGAACAAGGGCTGAACTGAGTTTGAGGATAGTCCCCAACCAGAGGTAAGCCCCCCAGATCATTTTCTTTTTTTTGTGTTCTTTCAATCTTGCGAACTGGTGTGTACATAAAGCTGTGGCTGCCATGGAAGCGTGGCTGTCCAGTTGTAGGCAAGACAATCTTGTTTTTTGTTTGCGCTTCCATTTCCTGCCACTGCTTTCGAGCTAACTGAAAGTCCACATGTTCGGTACTAACATTCTCACTCTTGGTCTCCTGTATCACACAAAAGTCTTTTGGTAACATTTTAGCTGTATCCACAACTGTTGGATGTTGCTGGTTGACATGGTTGGAACTGGCATCTTTGTTATTTTCA
Source organism: Malacoctenus triangulatus (assembly GCA_032274725.1). Lineage (NCBI taxonomy): Eukaryota > Metazoa > Chordata > Actinopteri > Blenniiformes > Labrisomidae > Malacoctenus > Malacoctenus triangulatus. The sequence goes on along the minus strand of JAUESE010082159.1, from coordinate 7,394 downwards.
CTCTCATCTTCAGATATTTTGGACAAGCCTTGAAGAGCCAAAGGGTTGACTTTAACCTCATGTTGAGGGACTAAAACTGAAACAATATTTTCAGTCTCTTCCAGAATTCCTTCCACTTGCGGGACCTCAAAACTAACTTCCCCAAAGTCATCATCGTCTTCTGTTTTGAAGTCAGTCACCTCAACTCTTTGCACAAAGAGTTCTTGTGCACTTAGCTGAAGACTGTCCAGATATGAATCATCATCTTCTTTGTTTATGGAAGAGGAGAAGATTGTTCTCCATTTTTCATCAGTCTCACTATCTGATGAAGGTTCTGTAATTTCAGCTCTCAAACAATCCACCATTTCATCATAGTCAGGGTTATGGCAGGACTCATTAGAAGCATCTGACATTGCATCCTCTTTATTGCATGTCTCCATTAGTGACTCCTCTGTAATCTGTGGTTCAAATTTGGCCTGAAGTTCTTTTCCATTTTCATCTTTGTGTATTGCCATGGTTTTGTAGCTGTCATGTTCAGGATTAGGGACATCCCCATTTGCCTCAAACTCTGGCTCAGGATAGAACTTCAGATCGGTGTCTTGCTCAAGTTCAGGGTAGAATTGTACATCACTCTGTGGTGGAGAGGACAACTCTAACACAGGTTCTTGCTCTTGCGTTGTGTAGTGGTCTGGCTCAGAGTACTGCTCTTGTTCAGGATTTCGATCTGGTTCAAGATCTTGCACTGTGTCAAGGTCTGGTTCCAGGTGAGGGTCTTGCTGAAATAGCCCAAAGTCTTCTTTTGAGTGCACTGGGCTGTGATCACTGTGCTCTTCTGGCTCAAGATACTGATCCACCAGAGTGACCTGTTCCATCACCTGTATGTCCTGTGTCTTCCGATGAGACTCATTCTCATAAACACTGTCAGCACTGGACAATGTGTCAGACACAGATGAGGTTGTTGACTCATTTCTCTTGAGATCGTCATATCCTGCTTCTGAAATCAAAGCTTTCACTTGGTCCTGACAAGGCATCTTGGTGCAAACATTAGTCTCACAGCAGTGAAGTTTTTCATCCTCTTTTGTGCTGGGTCCTTTATCAGTTGATAAACTTTCCATCTTTTCTTCTGGGAAATCTGATGATTCTGTCTCAAAACAACCTTGCTCATCTTTTGCATTGAAATCATTCCCTTGTTCAGGTGACTCATTCTCAGCAACCTCCACTTCACAGTTCATCACTTGCTCTGATTGTTCAGCTGTTTCCATGGTGACGGAGATAGAGTTGTGATTCTCAGCTGTGTTGCAGCCGTTGTTTGGCCCTTCTCTATCAGCCTCACTATCCAGCGAGGCAGCTTTCTGAGGAAACAAGACAGAAGAAGACTTAATTTTGTTGTGACTGACAAAAATAATTGCATTTTCTATGTTAGGTAAAACTACCACTGAGGTAAGCACATATGTGGCTGCAAGTCAGTCTTGGTGGTGAGTGATTGGCTTCTTTTCTTGTTCTTGTTACTATATAATGGAATTTCCCTTGATGATCCCGTTTTTATATTTGAATTATCAAATAAAAGACATGTAAAGATATAGAAATTGATTGAAGGCAGCCAAAATAGGATAACAATAAAAAAGGATAGTTTTGTGTGTTTGGTCAGCATTGTAGTCTTGCATTCCATGTAGCAAAGGAGAGTAAAGAGCAGGGTGTACTATAGTAGCGCACTCCCCTCCCCCCACGCGCTTTTCTTTCCTGCAGATTTGACCATAATGATCCTTGTTGTTGACAGATATCTCAGACACAAGAAAATAGACTTACATCAATAAAAAAAAATCTTGGTACTGCAGAATGAATCAGACCACAGTAACACTGTCAAATCCTCTTGAAGCATGAGCACACCAAAGGTGCATATGGATGGCACTCAAAGGAGTTTTGACAGTCATAACAACACTTTGACATTCATCTGTAAAGATTCATTTTCAAAGTGAGTGTATGCAAGTGAGTGGGTGTTGGGGGGGAGGGGGGGACTGTTGCTGTGCTGAGTGAATGTTTTGCTCTAAGCGGGTTATGTGCAGCAGGAGAGGAAGCACGTCAAAAGCAGCATAAGAGAGCATTATTTCTACTCTTATTATGTAAGACTGCGGGGCTGGTTCTTACTCCCACTCACTGCTGGTGTCCCTGCAAGATGATTAGCTGTGGAGTGCACACACTCACTCATATTCACAGTTACAATTGTTAGTCACTGTCCATATGCGTTTGTCAACCCATCTCTCAATATATAGTACCCTAAATTCCAGTCATGTAACATGGATTCACATACTTGCATTCATGATAAGTGAGTAGTCACTGTCCATTTGTATTCCACACCCTACTTTTAAACATGTCGTCCTCTGAACATCACTTGTGTTACTCCCAGTACAGTCATGTTACTCCCATGGGTAGTTGGTAGCTGAGGCTATGACTGAACACAATACAGCAGTAATCATATGCAGGTTGCCCTTATCCCCTGATCTCAATAAAGGATTTTTAAATAGTGGTGAAGGGCATGAAGGCAGATTGGAATATTTACTGCTCTCCTGCTTAGCCAAACATGCTTCCGCCTCTCTGTTTCTCAGAGGCTGTCATATTTGTGTTCACATTTCCTATTGTATGTTTTTTGTTTTTTTTAATGTGCTGTCTTGGTCAGTGCTCCCTGGCAAAGGACTGATAACATTATCATGATGGATCCCTTCTGAACTCATGTCAATACTGACGATAACTTCAGATACGATTTGTTTTTTGCAGAAGGAGGATACTCAATGACACCTTTGATGTGATGAGCAAGCAGGTTGTCATCACATTTCATAATATTGGTCAGAGGTGGACAGTAACTGTAATTTTCACACAAAAAAAAGTTCAAATAACCTCACATGACTCCTCCATCTCCCTGCAGAGGGTACTGAGCTGGTGCAGTGTTCCGTGATAAGGATAAAAAACACATTACTCCACCTTCCTGTAAACCTGGAATCGTTCCAAGGAACGATGCTGCAAAAGAGTGTCAACCAGAACTGCCCCATGACATCCAAAGACTTGAAGTACACGGGCCAAATCTCATCCAACCTCAACCATTTGGCACCAGGGAGCTTATAAACTTCTACTCAGTGTTTTCAGCTTGGGTGATGGATCGACCTCTGAGTTCCCAGCCTCTAATTCTTCTACAGAGGGTGAGTCCGTGGGATTGAGGAGATCCTGAAAGCATTACTTCCACCATCTGACAATTTTTGCACTTTAGGTCAGCAGGTCTTCACTTCCACTGTGCCAGTGTTGGCCAAGAGTTTCATTGAGCTCGATCGATAATCCCTTCCAATGGCCTCCCCAACTACCTCCAAGACCTGAGTTTTTGCTTTCACAACTGCCTTTACGATAGCATGCTCAGCCTTGTAGTGCCACAGGCCAGGTAAGCCTATTAGCACTCCTTCAACTTTATGGGATCCCTTACTTCTGGTGTACAGGATTTGGTTTGGAGGTTGCCCCTGCAACAGGCAACTGAGATCTTACTGCCACAGACCTTGACAGCTGCGTCAACAATGGAGGCAGAGAACATGCTTTACTTGGACTTATTGTCATCAGTGCCACTCAGAATCTAATTGGAGCTCTGCCAGAGGTGGAAGGTAAAGAGCTCCCTGACAGAGGGTTTCCTGGAGACTGTCAAGAGACCCCCACAATACATTAAGGACTCAAAACTGAACACCAACCTCTAGCCTAGGATATCCTCATGTTAAGGCCACTGATGGATACCCCTGTATTTTAAAATGGTTTTTGCTTCGGCAAGAATAAGGTGATCGAGGCCTCCACATTTGACTGCCACCCAGACCACAATGCGGTGGTCCTTTATGGTCTCTCTCATGGTTGTGGTGTTTACAGCAAGGTGGCCCACCCACTATGCACTTACTGACGAGCCCCAACCCCAGACCTGGCTTCAGGGTGGACCCCCTGTGACATCAACATGTGTGACACCATATGCTGCATGTGGTTTTGCTTTCTAGTGGTAAAGCTGGACTCATCACTTGGGAACAAGGGGTGCCATATCCTGTACATGACACTTTCATAAAGTACAGCATGACAGTGATTTGCGAACTGGGCGATGATCAATAAAAGTATTCATGTTCAACTGTCAGGTTAAAGAGCAGAGGAACGGTCAAATTGATAGTTTTTTTCTGTCTTTCTGTGGTAATCATGTCCAAGGAAATAATGCTAAAATCTCAAACTATAAAGAAATACAAAAAAACACAGAGGTCCATGATGTTCTCACACTGTACTTGTGAATGACTCCATGACACCCCCTGGTTTCCACTTTTTACACTGAAAGATCTGTGTTATTTTGACTGGCAAATTTGACTGAGTTTTAGTCATAGTCTTCAGACTAAAATGAAATTTAATGCCAAAATTTCGGCAGTACCATTGTTTTAGTTTTAGCCTGAATATCATATTATATTTGTCAACTAAGTCTGTAGTTTATTTAGTCAATTACACACTTACAAGCATTAGGTTTGATTGCAGCTACACAAGTCCAGATTTCTTGTTCTTTGAACACCATTATTGTCAAAAACTACCCCTTGGTCTTTTCAAAAAAGAACATTTTGGAAAAAAAACTGGACAGCTGACTTGCTCCACTTGAATAGAATTGAAAGCTAAGTAGAAGGAAAAAACAAGATGTGAGAGTGGCTTTGTAATACTACCATCCGTGAGATGTGTCTGTTATATACTATGTAATGCAGTAATGCTGCACAGTGCAGTAGCAATGTATGTTTTCACACTTTCTTGCCTTTTCATCTGTCATCCAATAAATAATTTCAGCTTACCTTTGCAAAGTCTTGATGACAAAAATACACAAAATCATTATGACTTCCTTTCTTAGTACCGCAAAACTACTTTGTGGATTTACCTTCACTCACTCTTCTTGTTTATCAGTGGTTTTTGTAGGTACATTTGCATACTCATCCTCCTTGCTGCTGGTCTATGGCTTTATCCAGGAGTGCAGAGTGCTGCTTCTCACTCACTTGCTTAGACTACAGTACAAAGGGTATGGGTTCCAGCACTATGTAGTGTCTATCCGTGCATGTCACTGTCATATATGTGCATATATTGCTCATGAGACACAACAGGCTATCGGTGAATGCATTCTCCTATTACCCTATCAAGCAAGCAAAGTGTTATAAGTTGAAGGGTTTCCTTATTTTGTCCAGACTTCAATACAATTACATTAGTTCTGATTAGATTTGGTTTCTCATTCAGAAAACATTAATGGGCTAGTGCTTATTTTCCAGTACCATTGATTCATCAAACTTCACGTTACAACACACAGAGGAATTCCCCATTCACCCCTCCCTTTGCAAGAGCACCACATTAGTAGGGCGCCCCTCAAGCATCTTAAATAACGAGACAGAGTTTTTAAATGAAGCCAAATCTAACAGTATTCTGAATGTTATTGTCCACATAGAATATGATGCCACAAAATTTGTCTGGGTGATAATGGTGTTCCAAAGACCACAAAAACGGCATCACAGAACCTCATTTTGTTATGACAATTGTCAAACTGAACGGCAGTTAACATCTCGTTAGAGACGTGACTGTCAACCATAAAATATGCAACTTTAGTGTTAGAGTGAAAAGCTTTTTACCGTCATGAAAGTGTTATGGCAAAGCAAGATAAGATGGGGGGGGCACCACTCACTGTACATATACATAATCTAATTTTTCTGAGGCTACAAAAACCAAACACATGTTCTTTTAGACTCATACAGAAACACGAATGAAAAGTCCATTTAGCTTCTGCAAATAAAAATTCTTGAATGTTAGTCCCAGAAGTGCTGGAAACTATAAATGAGACATTTAGAACTTAGTTTTTAGCAAGGACAAAAGCATCTTCATTTTTCTCCTCCTGATATGTTCCCTCAGGAGATGTTCCAAACCTGCCCTTCAAAAAGGAAGACGTGTAATTCCATAAAGACAGTATAACTTGTCTCCCTCCTATGAGTCAATTCCTGGATGCTGATTGTCACGAATTTACATCATACCACTTTTATTGAGACTTCATTTTTGTGTTTTGATTTTAGCTTGAAGCTAAAAATACTAATAATTATCAACACTGGCAATATGTAGTACTAGCAATGCAACTGGGGCACGGCAACTAAACAACACCCTGACCATCCTTGACCAGCATGAGTTTATGTGCTGATACAAGGATGGTCAAGGTGTTTTTAGGTTCTGTGTGTGTGGAACTACCGCTGTGTCACGTGTGGGAAACCCAGAGTCATCTATGTGACAGAAAATGAAATCGAAGGTGTGAAAGTAAAAACCTGTGTGTGTTTTTTTTTTTTTAATTGGGTCAGGCATGTATTCGATTACATCATCAAAACCTATTTTGGTGTCAGATTTTTAGTGATGTTTGATGAATTACTCTGACAACTCTTTCCATCATTATGTCTTTTTGGACGTCTCTCAGTTTCCCATTTGATCTTTCTGTGGCAAACAGGTGCTGCAACTCACACAAACCTCAAATGTATTCTCTCATGACTAATGATGTTCCATATTACTCATCTCTTTCCAAACCAATACTAGGTAAAACTGTGGCCAGTTCTGGTGACACTGATTCGATACTGATACTTTGCACTAAATGTTTGTGTGTCTCCAAAATCTAAAAAGCAGTATCTTTTGAATCATGGGGAGGTATCACTTAAATATACGATTACTGTTATATTTATTTGAAAGATATGCGGAGACACCATAATTTTGTCGTCCATTCATTTTTTCCACACGGAGTTAAAATGTTGCATTGCAACTCAATAGGCTGTCAAATTACGATGCATTTTTTTAACCTTGGTTTAGGTGTCAGTTTAGGGGGGGTTGCCAGGGTCATTTTGTCCCCACCACACACAAATCCTTCAAATGTTTTATCCCTTTTATTCCCTGTCATTTTAAGTAGTGCAGAAAATTGTCTTGCTCCTGAATGTCCCCTCATACGTGACCAATCATTGAGAGAGCACTGCTGTAGACCTCTGAGGTTAAATAAATGTAGGCATTCCGCACTCAGCCCCCTCGACTTCATCTCAAGCCCTCATCCATCAGACCCATGCACTACACAGTCGCAGAGTCCAGGTGGTGGTGCTGGTGTAGAACTGTGCCAAGTTTCAAGAGAGTTCCCACTCAGCTGCTTCCTCTAATACCTAAAAAACTTGATTGCTAGTTTATTGTAATCATTGTATTGGCCTGTGCAAGAAACAGCTGGGCTAACTGCAAACTTATCCCATAGATTTTATACTAGCTCCTAAGAAGATGCACCATTAAAGGGGCAAAATGGAGTTTTGTGGACAAAACACGGAACTGCAGCACTCTTCTGCTCGTTCTCGTTGTGCGCGCTCGTACGAGCACACTTTAGAATAGAATAA